>APFE030833823.1:0-45906 GCA_000404065.3 Pinus taeda
CAACATTTTAGAGAGCACATTCATCCTAGTGCTGCCATGCATATTTTTGTACATTTTTCTCTCTTCTTGGACTTGTTGTATCTCTGAGATGATAGTGGTCAGTAATCATGCCAAAGCATCTAAGATATTGTTTTGGTTTTTTAATTTATTTTTGATTTTTGGAGGACCTATGTATGAAACAGATTCAAAATAGTGATGACTAACCTTCTTCAATAATACTAATATTAAACAACGGGCTGCTAATACAATCCACAGAGTGATTTAACTTATATGGTGATGAGTAGAAATAGAAAGATGATATGACTATTATAGTTTTCAAAAAGAAGATTGAATGACCATAAGTAAGAAAACCTTCAAACAATATTCAAAAAGTTTGACAAAACATGCCTAAAATTACAAAGATACTGATGATTTTATGTTTTAGAGGGAATTACTTAAGCAAACAGTTTTTATAATTCACTCTCTTTAAAGATGATCACTTCAGAAAGCTTATAAGAATGAATTGAAACTCAACTACTCCTATCTCGTTATCTTTATAAAAATTAAGAATATAAAGAAAACATAGTGAATGAAAACTGGAAAACTTACAAGGAATACAAAATGTATGAATCAAAATTCAGAATCCTTTGCTTTGGTATTAATGATTCAGAAAAAGTTGAGTACATTTAGAGCTTACAAATGTTTCTCCAAGGGTGCAACCATTAATAACTTGTTAAAGAGAGTTATTTATACAATCTTAGAGCTATGAAAATATCTTAAACAAATTTACAAAAATAGATTAATACAAAATCAGGAATATGAATTGATAGTCGATCTGTCACTATTTTGGTGTTGAATTGTTGATGACTATTCCTGAAAATGTTGAATGCCGTTGAGCTGTTGATGACTATCCCTAGAAATGTTGAATGTTGTTTGATCCTCCTTTTAGTCAAGTAAATCAGTTAACTGTTCCCAGTGTTTCTTATTTGGGATAGATAACTTAGTCACCCTTCGATAAACCTCATCCATTTCTCTATATTTAGTAAAAGTGGGTTTCACTAAAAATATATGTTTGATTTCATTTAGGATGAAAAATGTATCTCTAAGTTCATTTAGCACAACCCTTGGTGTTGCTGCACCTCTTATGTTTGAAATTGTAGCTGCATTAGTACTGACTTCTGCAAATTTTTGGACATAGTCTTCAATGGGCATTAATTTATCATTTATCACCAGAATAGAGGGAAAACCCTTGCTGGTCAAGGGTTCCAACTTGCTGAAAAAACATTGAACTATGACATTAACACTACTGCATTTCTCCTCCAACTGAAGAATGAGATTTTTCTTTGTAATAATCTTCTTCACTTCCAGTATGGTTACTATCCTATCATTAATATCTAATTCTTCAAGCTCATAGTTGTCTTTAGAATTCAGAAACTTGATTATTTTAGTGACAACTTCTGGCATGTCCTCAAGTTCCTTGGAGATGGTTTCAATAACTTCCTGAGCTTTCTCCAACAAGTCCTTTTGATAAAATATTATCCTAATATAAGGCCAGATATCTTTGATTGATTCAGTGATATTCCCATAACATTTCCTTTACCAAACCCAATTTATTTCCAAGGTAAGATTCTTTGATTTCTTTCTGCAATACCCCAATCTGGGATTTTTTCCTCTGCAACTCAGCTACATGTGAACTATCTACAACTGCTTTCATGTGTTGTAGTGTCTTTAGTTGATCCTGCAATTTCTTCATTTCCTCTATCTGAATAGACGAATTCTGAACAACTTCAGCAAGTTGTTCAGCTCCTACTGCTATTCCTGTAGTTGCTGTTGTGCCTGAGGGAGAAGATGTAGTTATAGAGATTGCTATAAGAGGAACTACATCCATTGAAATATTGACCCTTTTTATAGTTTCCTCTTTCTCTTTGACAAGTTTCTCCATTTGCTCCTCCATCTATTTTATTTGCATATTTTGTTCCATGATGAGCTTCATCATGTTAGATTTTTGAGTTTCAGTTTCTTCAATTTCTTTAGTCTTTGGGTCTGAAGCTAGAAATTTTAGCTGCTTCCTTAATGCTGAAATCTTAGTATTTTTTGTCTTGACAATTTCTTCTGCAACCTTTATATTAGAGGGATCATATCCCATCTTCAGCACTAGATTTTCCAAAGCTTTGTTCTTGGTGTCTTTGGCCAATGAGGAAACTTTCTCAAGCTTAAGTTGTGACTGTGTATTATACAAGGCAACTTGCATTTTGGACAGACTCATGGTAGTGTTAGTTAAAGTAGAAGTAATCATTTGGCCAGTTTGTTTGTGCATCTCAATTTGGTCAATTGGATATACATATTTAACATCAAATTCAAAGGAGGTTTGCTTCTGGTAATGTGCAGCAGTCCTGGGTTATGGAATCTGAGCTTGTAAGAAAGCCATTTTCATTTTTCCTTTCTCAGAGTCAAAGGCTGAAAGAAGTCTGGCTTGAGAATTAGAAGAATGTTTCTAGAATTGAGTTTAAGTATTCAACTTTAACTCCTCATTTTTCTTCTTAATTTCACTAAAGACATGAAAAGTGTCATCTTATTTATCCTTCTGACTACTTTCACTGGTTTGAATCACCTGTTGTTCATGAGATGTGGTGGAATGAGTAGGAGACTGAATAGTCTGTCCACCAGAGTGTGTAAAAAGAGAGGTTTCTCCAAATCCATCAAATGTTATTTTCTGTAACTCAATAATTGCACTGAGCTTGGAAGAGAGCCTAGGTCACTTCTTTTTATGTACAATTATAAAACCTTGACTTGATGCTTTAGTTGTAGGGGATGACTGTTCTTCCCTCCCTCGTTCAGTTGTCTTTTCCTGTGCAAGTGGAGTTTGTACATTGGAAGTAGAGATTGCCTGTTCTTCATCTTCTTGAAGGGTGTTCTCCTTTCACTTTGACTAATTTTTGTATTGCTTTATTTCAGGCCTGACAGTATGATGGTATGCAGTGAATTTTTTTGCAACCCTGAGCCTAGAAATCACTCCCATTGGGTCATAGGACCAAGTGAATTTGAGGCCAAACTTCATTTGATTCAATAACCTGTCTTCTTCTTCTTCTGTTGCTTTACTATTACAGATGAATGGACCAACCTAAGCCTTTAGCTTGAATTGTGATTTCTTCTTTGCAGCCACAAAATGTATTTCATCTGCATTTAACCTCTACCTAATATATTCTAATGAAAAAATTCTGATAGGGAGGTACTTAGGAAGCTTGTAGGGTGGAAGCTCACAACCATAGAATCTAATCTCTGTATAATTTGGGTAAAGATACCAATCTCCTATTGTGGCTTGATCAACCAGTTGCAACACTTTCACAATTTCATCGCTTATTCTTGGTACTGGAGTGCTACTCATAAGATTAATGGCTCGATGAACAAACAATTCTATGAATTGTTTATATGTAAATTCTTCCTTCTCCTTCATTCCCATAGAAGTCCAAAAGATCATTGATTACTAGTTTCCTTCTTCATCTAGCTTCTGCGAGGTGAATGGAAAATTGTCTCCCTGAAAATATATAAAAATATATACAAGTACTGAAGCATACTTGAATACCTCTTCAGTATTGAACTGAACAAATTGTTCATGAATGGCCTTAGCTAGAAATTGGCTAAAGTTATAACGAACAGTGGGTTTTGAACCAACATAAAAGATAGATAAGAAACCAATGATGGCTTCATTTACATATTGATCAGAATTGTAACCAAGAAGATAAGAAAGAATGGTGGTAATTTTCTTTGTTTTGTCTGAGAATATAGATGAATCATAGGGAGGGTTTCTTTTAGGTAGAGGGCTATCTACAACTAGGAAAAGTTCTAGAGTTTGAGCTCTTTTAGTGAAATCTAGATTTTGATAGGCCTCTGTTAGGATTTCATGAGAAAAGGGATGGGTTGGCACAATAGTTGGGGCCTACAACATCTGTTTTGTGGATTGAGCATTAATGGGGCACAAAATTTCTCCTGTAGGTGAGATGCCAGCTCTTTGAATGAGGTCATAGGATTCATGGAATTTCCTGAAAAATTCAGGTGCTCTGTGTATCTAAGGGAAGATGTAATGATGGAGGTGGGAGTACCAAAGTCCTATTTCATTTGTTTGATCAACTAATTGATCCTCCATCCAACAGTGGATTTCAAACAAATCGAATTCAGACAAAGACTCATTGATTTTACAGTCTCTGTTGACCAGGGGAGTATGATGTAAGTCAACTTGTGGATGAATGAGAGGACTTGGGGTTTCTTCAAATTCTTTTCCTTTAGGAGGCATTCTATTAATTGAATTCAAAGCTGAAAGTGACAAAAATTGGAAGAATTGGGCTGAAACACAATGATAATAGAATAATAGTGTAAGTGGAAAAGAATTAGGTGGACCTAGATGTCGGCTTGCTTCTAAACAGAATTGAAAATTCGGTTGAATGATGAATCTGTCGTTTTGGCTGCAAACAACAAGTATCCAGTGAATTATGGGAATGCACTGTGTAATGGTTTTTTATGAAAATTAGGGCTTATAATGAACAAGATGGAGTGGGTCTGGTAATCAACGGTTAAATCCTCATTTATTCTCCAACACAGCTGATAAACGATTAAATGGAATATTAATTTGTGAGAGGTGGCAAATTAATGGATAAAGGGCAAAGAGATGTCAGCTGATTAGACAGAGGAAGTGACATGGACGATGATGTAGGAGCAGCGGTAAACGGTTGAATGAAAACTACGTTCGGGAGTAAGTTGGAGTGGTAAGTTGTTTCGAGATTTTAAGTCCCAAATAACTAGGATGGAGGAAAATCAGTTTCGGAGGGTGGTTTCCAAAACTGTCGACTTCAGGCGCCCGCGATGCCCCCCACCCCCCCCCCCCCCCCCCCCCACTATAACGTTCGGACGACAAGGGAGGGCCGATGAGCGATGTAGGTTGTCAGATCTTAGGGGAATGTGCGAGATGAAGAAGAACATGAGTGAGGTTTATATCGTGGTAGATAGTGATGGTGGGGTCAAGAGTTATGACAGATGTGACATGTGTGGGGTATCGGTGAATGAATGGATAACACACAAATATTACACCATAACATTGATATTTTGTAAATAAGGTTTAATTTAAACCATTCATTATATGAACATGTATGCAATGTTCTAGCTTTAGGATAAAAATCCTTTCATGCTACAATGGTATTTCATTTGTCTACTTACCCTTAGCTTTCCAAACTTTTTTTCACAATCTTAGTCACCTGAGTGCATTTAGACTAGCAACTCAACATTTTCCTTTTAATGATTAATCTACTTCTATTCCTTATTGCTTCTATTGGCTTAGATTAAACTGTTGAGCCAATTTTATTTGCTACCTATTGATTGCTACCTATTGACAAAAAATAAAACCAAATCCAATCATGATTAAATTGTATAATTGGATTGTATGAACTAGTGTGGCATTTAAACAATTTGCACACAGTTTTTATTTGAAAAAATAAACTTGACTAAGAGTAGTGGTATTTGGATTTGCAACACTTTCAGAATTTGTTATTTTTCTTTTATTTCTATTCTAACATTTTAGTTTTTCCTTCCTTTTTTAGGGAATCTATTCTAACATTTTATTTGATATGGACTTATTCATCAAAATATGCCTAACATTTTTTGATTCAATATTTTTTTGTCCATATCCTAACTTAAATTTTTTTGAAATATATCCAGGGAAAATTTTAAGAACCACCCTAAATTTATATGTATAATAAATGGGCTAATCCCCATGATACATAGGAAAAATGGGAGGCAATTTTATCAATAATATAATATGTATATATAATTTTTTTGGCAAATCCCTCACCAGATTACATTATCTTGTATAGTGATGGAGAATCTTTCACTAAATTATAAAATCTTGTAAGATCTTGTCAAATCTTTTACTGAATAATAAAAAATTGTGAAGTCTTGGCGAATGTTTTGTTAGAGTATGAAACCATATATGATAATAAGAAAACATATTCATTAAATTGTAATATACTAACATACATGTTTGGAAAAAAGAAACATAATTTTCTCTTTCTACAAACATGTTCCAAGTTTCAGTGGCCGTGTTTGTCAAGGTTCTTACAATACACTCTTTCATATCCTTCTATTAGTTTTGATAATATTCCACAACAAAGTTCTTGTAGGTGGTGATATTGACAACTAGTTTTGTCAAGGTAGGAGAGATTAATCTTTTCTCTACAACTTTTGTCAAAGCTACCACTTTTTTCAAGTTATCAAATTTCTTTCTTATTCCATAGACTCCAACTGGGAGATAAAAAAAACACATCAAGTTTGTTTACCCCAACATGCCAACAAGTAGCAAGCCCCAACTATATTATATAAGAAAGTATTAGGTATCCCAAAGGCTTGAAGGGGATCTAATTGAAAGAAGTGACCATTGTGAGAATCCTTCCAATCAATATATGAATATATAATGTTAGATTTATATTATTTTAATTTTGAAATCTTCAATTAAATAATAAAATGTTTATTACGTCTTTCCCATCTAATTGCTTATTAGCATAATTCACTACCCTCATAGGTCTCGCATTTTTTTAACAGCCTGTAACATGTAGATTAATTTCCTTTTTGGTGAACAATCTCCACCTTTTAGGAAAATATGGTGCAGTGGCTCCAACCCCTATAGATCATTAGGACAAATTAAGAATAGCATAGAAAAATATGGTGTAGTGGCTCCAACCCCTACAGATCATTAGGACAAACTAAGAATAGCATAGAAGATGAAAGGTTGTACAAACCAGCTTATTTTTCAGACAAATAATCCAACATCAGTACCTAAACTTTTTCATGAAGATATTAGATTGAGAATGTTTGAAAAATGGTGTGAAATCTTCTCCAAGGGTGATGTGGAAAAAGTGATAAGGTTTCATTGTTTTGAATTTCTTTTGTTAAATCAGAAAAAGTTAAAAACCAATATTAATGGAGATATTGGTATTTTTTACTAAATTTTGTGAAGTGACTAAATGTAGCTTTAACCATTCACCTTAAGATGTTTTTACAATATAATTTCCTAAGTCTATTTAATATCTTCATTATCATAAAAACCAACCTATATCCATCTTAACTCCACATCTACCACTCTTAGGGGAATGAAATCTATTTATCCCTCTGAGCACTTGGTAGACCCAGAATTAATATGGATTTAAGATGATAGAATTTCCCCTTTAAATAGTCTATGCTCACATGAATACCATGGTATTACCATGGGTTATCATAAACCTGGAGCTTAAAAATTATTGTTAGTAAGTTATAAAAATTAATAAAATTAATAATTGATTTTTATTTTATTTTTTGTTTTAACCAAGTTAAAATGTTTAACATACATTAAATTACAACATCCATTTTTACTCCAATGTATCATGTCCGCACATGGGAATGTTGGAAACCTACATGCAATCTGGTACAAGACTGACTTGTGAATGTTCACATAGACTTTTCAATCTTCAAGATCTTCCCCAAATGTGTCTAAGAATGTATCATTGATCTCCTACCATTTCAACTTGATGTCTTTTTCTACGATCAACTTAGTGTCTTCGTAAATCGGAAAACTCATAGACACTCGCTCAACTGCTTCTATAGTTGCGCTTCCATCGGTGTCCTTGGACCCTGCTCTCTTGGAGGCCATTCACCCTGAACTACTGAGAGATGGATGAACACCTGCTATATTTTAAGACATGGTGACATGCATGGCAAGGAATCTGTTAGTTAAAACCAAAGCAAACTTGAGGACTGACATGCAACATACCCGAGAGACTGCTGGCAAAGATTGCGCCATTTTCAATGGGAGACCAAGAGACTAACTACCGAAACTGTGAAAAAGGAAATTCAAATTGTTAGGAGGCTGGTTCACTACTGGAATTGTGCAATGCACAATCTAGACTAGCTTGTTGGATGCCGAGATTGCGCAATGCGCAATTTTAGTTGTAAAATCATGCAGGCCCAAGGACTGCATTGCGCAAATTTCTAGGCCAACAGACACTGCCTCTTAGAATTGCGCAAATCGAGTCTAGAGGACACTGTCTGGCTAGATTTGTGCATTTTCTGGGAGGAAGGCAGAGCCTTCCCTCTCAGAAATGTGCAATGTTGTCCGAGAAAGGCAGAGTTCAAGCCAAGGTTGCCCAGACCCATCGACGGATGATTGAAAACATATGAAGATGTGAATGCATGGCGAAACTAAGTGTAAGAAGGAGCAAATGATCATGCATGCAAACAATGAATGCAAGATTAAAAAAACGAGAAAACATGCATGTGTGTGAAACGAGACATCAAATCAACAACCATTCGTGCAAAATAGTGTCATGCATGTGACAACAGTGAGATGCAAATGAAAACTAAAATGGTGTTTGTATAGGCTAACATGCATGCAAATGACAACAAGCATTCACAAAAATCAAGCAGATAACACTCACACAAGCCAAAACACAAAAAGTGATAGAAACGCTGCAAAAGACAAGTAAATCGGACTTACCCGGAAATAGTTGAGCTGGATGTGCCGAAGACTCCTAGATGTGCTGTGGGATGTCAGACCTCCAAGATCGATGTGAAGAATGAGCTTTGAAGCATCGAATAAATAAGTTTGAGGCTTATGACGCGCATGCCACAAATCTGGGAAAAAGAGACACTTGGAGGGAAGTTTCTAAAACGATCTTTGCACGTAACCTCCAACTTCTAAAAATAGATCCCTAAAACCTAGGGATGCTTTTTTCATGTTGCTTTTTGCTATTTCGGGAAAAAGCAGCCCATGCATGCAAATCAAGTTTGTTGGGTCTCGAATGGAACCGGTCGGACTGAAGGCACATGCAACAACCTGCTTGACTGAGAGAGGAATTTGTACAATTTCCCGGAGGAGCTGGGATGGTTTTCCTAGAGGGATTGCACAATTTCTCGAAGGAGCATGTGACTGTTGCCCATAATTGCGCAATTTTTGGGCTGAGCTACAATGCTGGGCCAGATTGCACAAGTTTCCCAAGGAATATTGTCTGACTGTATTGCGCAGTTTCTGAGCCTAGCAGGCTGCCTAGCAGATTTGTGCAATTTTTGGAGGGAAGGTTAGTTCCCTTCCATAATTGCATGATTTTCTGAGGGAGCTTCTCAACCAACAACCAGCTTAAGTCTAGAATGGCAGCTTGTGAGTGGAGTGAAGAAAAATGATATGCATAGGCTGGCAAGCCACTGAAAAACCAATGAAGCCTATGTACTTGACAGTGCAAGACATGCTGCTAAGGATGGTTGGCAGGGAGGCTCCAAAAGAAGCTAAGGCAAAATTTTGGAGGGTGGTTGTAGCTGCTACAACACTAATATATAAAAACATTATGGAAATAATTATTACGACATTTATTAGGTCTAGCTCAGAGAACTCCTTTGATGGTGTAAATATTTCATCAATGAAATTTAGGTAAATAAAAGAAATATTGTTGGATTTCAAACTTTTATAGTTAGTTTCTGTTGAGCTGAATTTCGGAATATCCATAGAGGTGATCATACTTCATCGACGTTTCGAATCCAAAGGGGATCCATCTTCAGGGCTTCTTGAAAGAATGATAGAAGAGACATAGCGGAGGTTAAATAAATAGTTAAAAGAGCAAATGATAGAATTAAAATTAAAAAATTCGACTAAGAAAAGTCAAAATCTAATTAATGAATAATCATAATAATAATAATAATTATTTTTACATTTATATTTATAAATAATAATTAATAATACTAATTATTTATTATTTATAATCATTTAAGTTATTATTATAAACAAATCATTAATTATTATTGTAAATAAAATAATAATAAAAACCAAGAATGAACAAATAAATTAAAGAAAATAATAATCCTAAATTATGTATAATAATCCTTAATAGTAACTATTTATTTATAATAATAATATAATTATTATTATAAATATTAATATAAATAAATAATTAATAATTTTTACTTATAATAATGAAATAGATAATTTATAGAAATGAAAAATGAATAAATTAATGATTATTAATAAATATTATAAATCAGGGAAAATTTTAGGGGCTAATATTTATAGGTGGGCTAATTTTCCATGCCTTTTCCAAAAAAAAATCACCAATTTCCATTTTCTTAACAATGATTGGCCCAAATTTTATAGTACAAAATCATTTTACCTTAACAATAGCCAAAAAAATTTATATAGAGTAAAATAAAACCATTGGAAATCTAATTATTTCTTCAAAAATGTCACTAGACATTTTACAATTTTCGACCAGTAAGATTTGCCAAAGTTTCTAAGCTTTAAGATAAACATTGATCCTTAAAATTTTCCCTGTTATAAATGAATAATTAATTATTAATTATTAATAACTATGATAAATGAATAATAAATAATAATTATTATAAATAATCAAATTATTATTTATAATTATTATTAATGAAATAATTATAAATAAATAACTGTTTATTCATTTATAATAAAAGATTAGATAGATAACTAATTTTATTTATAAAGAGGCACCAAATGAAACAACATCACAAAGTCAACTTAGATCTCTGTTGAGAAATCAGGTCTATAACCATGAACTCCTACCTGTCCTCCTCACTCATACTGCACCCCAGCTACACGGGATGGGAGTCTCTGAGCAGCAGCAGTTCTAAAGGCAGAGTTGCGCCCTCGCTCACTGCAGAGAGATCTAATGCTCGAGCTCCCCAACAAACTGTCATTATCCCTATCTTCTTGAGTGACAAGGGTCGCAAGGGGAAGGAAGAACACGTAACAGAGCACCAAGGGATAGTGAGAGGTGGTGGAGTCCTCAAAGACGACAATCTAAGCTATCTGAAAAGTCACAAACCTAGATCTACCATGCCTGCGAGTTCCACCCCCTCCCTCAAGACGTCGACGTTTGATTCAAAACCAAAAAACGTAGAGATAACAATCGATTGCTCAGGTAAGAGACATGCAGAAACCGAAGAAGAAGCGATCTTGAAGGCAACATAGGGGGTTCTTATAGGCATCTTCAAAGTGATTGTTCAGCCCCACCATCAAGTTCACGGGGCTAGATCTATTTGCCTATATGCTACTAGCTCTGAGATCTGGGATGGATTGCCCCTAGCGCACATTAGCCATAAACCCGAGCTTGGCAACGCTGCCCCTGTATGGATATTGCATGGAACTGGATTGATCCTACCTTCTATGGAAGGGAGTATTATCTACAGATACCATTTCGATCTGACAGATTCGGCATTCAGAAGTTTGAATGGCCCACACCAAACCCAGATCTGGAGGCCTGCACGCGACAAGTCACCTTTCTGCCTCAGATCACAACCCCAAATCGCAGGGGAAGGTAAAACATGGGTAGAGCTACTGGGAGATGGGAAACCCCAAATACTTTTGTCGACCCTCACAGATCACGCACCAGATCTACCAAAAATGGAACTCAAATGGCCAAAAGGCCAGACAGGCAAGCAAATCGGCGACGACCGAGTAGGCTAGAATAGGACGAAGCTCTGCGAGAAAGTGACGGGACAACTAGAACTGATAAATTCAGATAGCTGGGTAACAGATACCGCAACACTACAGATGGACACATATCCAAAAAAAGAGGACCCGATACAAATCTTCATTAAAACACTGGAAGGCAAGACGGTTTGCTGGAGGATCCAGGAAGGAAGGAAGATCCAGGAGCTAAAAAACAAGATCTAGAAACAACTAGGCATTCCAGCACATCAGCAAAACCTAATCTGTTTAGGTCATAGCCTACAGGACAATCTCACACTGAAGGATTATGGCATCAACACAGACACAACCATAATAATTAACCTGCGTTTCAGGGGAGGAAGTGCGGGAGCCAGCTCCAAAAGCATAGGCTCCTTCAAGGAAGCAGTCAAAGGTAAGGGTAAAACACATGTCAAATCTACAACACCAGTGGAGCTTCCAAGGCCCTACATAGTGGAACAAAATTATGTGAATCCTACACTTACCATTGCCATGCCTGAGGTAAAAAACCTGTTTACATATCTTTATTCCAATTTAGTTATATGTAGATTTAATGGGTTCTGGCCAAAATCTGAAGTTTTACACCAATGGATATATGAGGCTTGGTCACCAGACTGTGAGATCTACTTATGCCCAAAAGAGTTTTTTATAGTCTGATTCAGAACAGAACAAGAAAGAGAATACATCCTCAACAAGGGGCCATGGTTCTGGGGTAATGCAGGGCTATTTATGACCCCATGGTTCCCAGATTTCGATGCCAATACAATGGTGGTATCCAAGATGCCAGTGTGGGTTAGGCTACACAATCTCCCATTACATTTTTGGCATCATAAAGTATTACTTGCCATAGGGAATGCTTTGGGTAAATACCTCAAGACTGATGAGAACAGAATCTCCAAAGGGATTTTAACATTCGCCGAGATATGTGTTGAGGTAGACCTCAGTGAGGGCCTACCGGATAACATCAATTTGAATTTCAATAACACACAATGGATACAACCACTAGATTATGAAAACACAACTTTCTGATGCTGTGGATGTCTACAAACATGACACCTCCACATTGCCTGTCCTAAAGCAAATCAACCCCCCAAATGGAACAAGAAGCAACAGAAACAACCAAAAGGATGGCAATGTACAACCCCCCTGGAGGAAGAAGTAGAAAATACAGAAACCGCAGTATACCAAGCGGAAACAGAGAACCAAAAGAATCAGAAGAGCCCACCAAAGGAGGAGGAAGACCCCAACAAACAAACACAGCATAAATCATTCCAACTAAAAGGAAAGGAAATAACGAGCATCAAGCGAAATCATGAATCAGAATGATCCGAATCTGACAAAGACACTCCCCCTAGAAATCAGCTTTCCATTGTAATGACCACTCCCAATACTGGAGGTTGGCGTAAGGTGGAAAAGAAGGGGAGAAAAGAACCGTAGTCAACTTTTCACACTTTTATTCTCTTTATTTTTACTTTTTGTCTGCCCAACATCCTATGAAAATAGGTTTAGGCCATATGCATATGCTTTAAAGCATCTACAAAATGTAATTTTGTCATTATGAATAAAATTACGACTTTTTCCCAAAAAAAAAAAAAAAAAAAACAAAACAAAACATAGATGTTATATTGAGGCTAATTGGAAGATGTAATTTACCTTATTAAAAGAAACCAATTTCTACTAATCTGGATAAATTACTAGTATCATAATAAATCAGCTATATATACACCATATAAATATTATAATACTATAACTAAAATATTTATTAATCATATTGTCAATTGAGATATTAAATTATTATTATCATTATTATTTTTGAAATATTGAATTATTATTATTATTATTTTAACATTTACGGAAAGAGAAAATGTCTCCTTTCTATATGCTAGGTTTATTACAAAACCCTCGATCCGTATTCCCCAATCACTTGTGGACGTGCTTTGCACTTTCCATATGTCTACAACTATTAACCATAAAATGGTGTTTCTTTAAACATTTCCATTCTTGGCAACTGCCTTCCCGCTGGACGAAGTTCGAACATAGCAGGAGCTGTGGGAAATGGGTATTTACTAAAGTGTTACCGTTCTGGACTTGGCTAGGTGGTTCCCTATCACCTCGTACTCAAATTATTATTTATGTTTAACAAGTTTTATATATATATAAAAAGTGAATTTGTTAATTTATATGTCAAAATCAATACCATGCATAATAAAAGAACTAGAAAGCAATTTCCATAAAAACTAAAGGTTTTACTATGTTTCCGCGGTAGATTCTAGGGTGAGCCATGATATGCCCCCCTTGTGCGGCCTTGGGGATTGTAACGAGTAGTAGGGACCTAGGCTTTGAGCGACGATAAGAGAAGATAAGGTTTGATTCTCGCACGTGGTCGTTTACCCTGTGTGGTTGGGATAGTCGGCTTGTGGCTTCTCCACTTGGGTTCGATTCACATTGCATGATGCGCTACTCTGCAGCGTATTGTACCATTTCGTATCACCGTTCTGTCGGATTGTTGTGTTACCTGTGTGCAACAGAGGTTTGTCTCAATTCAAATGTACAGATGATTGTATATAATGTAATATGTTGCTTCTTCAGCGGGGATGCCTTTCTCCCATCCCCGAACATAAAAAAAACAAACACTTCACACAACATTTTTGTAAATTCCATAGTGGACTGCCTTTTGCCTTTCAGCCTTATGGCCACATGTAAATACCAGGTGATGGAATAAGATTACTTAGTAAGTCATATATACACGCTCTTTGGTTATATATATATATATATATATAAACCATATATTGTTCGTTACGAAAGGGGAGGGAATATTTAAAATACACCTCTATTTGAATGGCTATTCCTACGCTAATCGAATAAGATTAATTATAATTTAACATGAGCACCCGTAATTAAAATGATAATTTTTAATAGGTTAATTATTAATATTAATTACATTAATATTATATTTCGCAAATTTATTATATATGCCCAATCTCACAACGAAAAAAAGTTGTGTTTTTTTGAAATACAGTAGAGATTCCGTAATTTTTTTTTTTTAAATGCAAAGAAATTTTGCGTAGAGAAAGATTATTATGGAGACTTTAAAAATGGATAAAAGACTGTAATTTTTTCTTCAGATTCGGGAACATAAAAATAATCGAGAAAGAATAGTTATTATATATTTTAGAAAGGAACTAAAAGAGATGCAAATCATCCGATTTCTTTATGTTTGGGAATATAGTAATGATTGAGATGACATAGTTACGGTGGAATAAAATAAAGAAAAGAAATGTGTAATCTCGAATTTCGTCAAGTTGGGGCCGGTGAAGATAATTGAGACCATATGGTGCTCAACGCATAGAGTTAAGATGGTCTTGCTACTATCTCTAATTTGATTCTCGAATCCAAGGAACTTGGTAACATAAGTGGCAACAAAACACTAACTAATGAGCAAGAAGACTAAAGCAAACAAGCAACCTAATAAAGGTGTTTTAGCGATACTCACTATTTCATAATGCTTCATGGATAGTTATTAACTGGTCAGGGCATTGGGATAAGCTATCCAAGCTAAGTAGCAGAAATCCATGATCGCTATGAACTATCCATCAATAAAAATAAAAATAAAATACCATTCAATGATGATTCAATGATAAATATTAATTCTACAAGGACAATAAATTTGAAAACCCAACGAGGTTATGTGAAAAGTCGAATTCCAATCTGGAGTGCATCGCAAAATCTATAACAAAATTTGACTATCAAAATAAGATATGTTAAAAATCAAAATGGTAACGACATCAAATACAAAAAAAATTGTAATTAAATACAAAACAAAGAGGAAGCATAACAAATGAAGGGATTTATAATATTGTATATAGGGATTTATTCAGTTTGTGCTTGATTCCAAAGAAACAAATGTTACCATGGGAGAGGCACAACATTGACCAAGTTTTAAAATGCGGATAATTTTTTTAATGGATATTTCCACTGGTAGGCATCCCCTTCTAGTTATGCGTTAGATATTGTACTATAAAAATGCATATAGATAGGTTCCCCCAACTACATCATATTTTTTTTAGCGAATTGTAATTTCACAGGCCAAGTTAGTGTTTCTCTTGGTTGATTCCTATGCATCCTAGAGTGTTTTCTCTCTAGTTGTCACATGTAGGGTCTACTCGATGGGATACAAGTGTAATGAAAGACATTTGAAAGACAAGTTAACACGTACTGATGTTGTGCGGTCAGGCATAAAGAGAAGTATGTACACACAGATATCCATAGAGACGGAGCACACATAGAGATGACAACAGATAACAAGTAAACAAGACATTTCACACACCACATACATACAATATTTGTGTTTATAGTCCTACAAGGTCTAAGAGTTTGTAACCAGCTCTGATACCAAAGTGTAGGGCTTACGTTTTGTAGAACAATTAGATAATCAATATTCTACCTAGATTACCAATTTAAATGCAGATACATACATGTATATCATGTTTGAAGTTGATCCATTCACTGGCATTGTTTCAAGCCTTCTCCCTCTACCAAACTGATCGTTTCCTCCCGGCATGTCTAGTATCAACCTATCTAGTTCCTAGACCTAGAAGGCTTCGAAATAAAAGTCTTTTGGCCCACGTGCCAAAAACTCCAAGTACAATAGCTCAATTCTCCAAATTACAAAGTGTGGTTCTCCCAATATTACTCCCTTCATCTTCGCTTCTCTCTGTAGTAATTCCCCATGCTCCCCTTCTGATCTCTTTCTCCTCAATATATATCCAAAATTTCATAGCCCTCCAATATAAAATATGGTTTTTCCTCCTCTATAGTCGATTACCAGACATCTTGAAAAGTTTGGAGAGAGGTGGTCACCTTTTAATAATGTCATATAGGATATTTGTATGTTTACTTTATTTATGAGGTAACAGAATCTTAAATCATTTATTTATTTTTAAAACAACTTTACTTCAATTTTATTTTATGGATTTATGTTCTAATTGAAGTTTGTTGCATTATATCTAGTAAATTTATTTTATGTCTTTTGTTATTAGACAATTAATTATTAAAATGATATTTTCACACGTCCTATGTCCTATGATCATACTTGTTTGGTTCCTTTTTTAAGTTGATATAATATATATCATATTTATTTTCAGTTAATATATAATTCCTCCTAGTTTATATATATATTGCATAAGCCATTGTATTTACTTTTTTTGAACAATATACTAGTTATATTATGATGGTGGTATATATAATAAGTACCTCACAATATATATTCATTGTATTCTTGAGAGTTTGGTATTTACTCAGTACTTCAATAATTAATTCATTACCCTATACTTGGACTTTTCATAATTAGTTAGTACGTATACCAGTGCAATACATGTGATACATGCATGAGTAGCTATCACATGCATGCCTTGTATGCATGCTAATATTGTTGTGCTCCCTATATTAGAAATGGGTCATTACACCTTTGGCCACAAATCTAGCCTTATACTTCTCTATGCTTCTATCTACTGCATGCTTAACCTTGAAGATCCATCTCGAACCCACAACTGATTTATCTATTGGACTTGGGACCGCTTCCCAAACATTGTTCTTTATAATGGATTCGTATTCCTCCACTATTGCTTAAACCCATATAGGTTTCTCTACTACTTCCCCAAAAGAGGATGGCTCGGTCTCTACAAGTTTGGTCATTAGAGCCATGTAGCTAGTGTACCGATTAGGTGACCTTCTCTTCCTACATAAATTTGAAAGAACTCCCACATTCTCCCTCGCATCCTACACAAGTATATCAACTTCCCTAGTTCTTTTTCAAGCTTCTTTGGATGGTTCTGCTTGAGTGGATGTCTCCACTCTCTGCTCCTCAATTTGTGGTTGCTCCACAAATTCCCGAGGCTCCTCCCTTGGAGCTTAAAGATCATCTTCTTGTGGGATCTAAAGCTCCTTCTCAAGAGAGCACTGCGTCACTTTCTCCTCATCAAACTTTACATCCCTTCACACAACTGTCATTTTGAGGGAAGGTATGTACACACATTATTTGTGATGAGTTTCTGTGTAACCCACAAATACCCCCAACTCTAGTGTTGGCTCAAGCATCTTCCTTGATTCTTTCAAGACATGTCAATAAATAGAGGCTCCAAAAATCCTAGAGTGTGACACATCTGGCTCCCTACCTGAGAAAGCCTCCTCTGGTGTAATCATGCCAAGAATCAGATGAGGACTCTAGTTCTTTAAGTAGACTGTTGTGTTTCATTCCTCATCCGAAAAATGCAGAGGTAGGCCTTGGTCATGTAACATAGCTCTCACAACTCCCACAATGCTATGGTTCTTTCTCTTAGCCACCCCATTATGCTATGGGTTGTGGGGTGTTGTCAACTCTCTTCGAATGCCTTCTTTAGCACATAAATTTTTGAATTCATTTGAAACATGCTCACCTCCATTATCGCTCCTAGGATCCTTCACTTTCTTGTTGGTTTCTTTCTCAACCAATTGCTTAAATTCTACGAACTTGGAGAATGTCTCATCTTTCTACCACATGAATAAGATCGAACACTTCCTTGAGAATTCATCAATAAAAATGACAAAATATTTGTCTCTAGAAGTGAAGGCTATCGAGAAAGGTCCAAAGACATCAGAGTGGATCCTTTCCAAGACTGGATGTGCTTTGTTTTCCTAATCATGGAATGTGGATTTTGTGTACTTCCCCAAAGTACATCCTTTGCATACATCTTGATGCTCAAGTGCTCCTTTGGGGAGGCTAGTGGTTATTTGTTGCATAATCTTCAAGGCACCATGATGCAAATAGTCAAGTCTTCTATGCAAAAGTTCACCAACATCATGACTCTACAATTTCACCACCTCAATGCTTAATGCAACACAATATTCCACATCTAACTTATACATGTTCTTCACACGAACCCTGATTTTCTTCACCTGTCCCATGGCTATGTGTCTCAAGGTTGATTTCCCTTTGCTAAAGATCAAATCATAACCATGGTCTTCCAAAAATGCAACAAAGATGAGATTCTTCTCTAGGCCTAGAACAAACATGGCATACTTGAGTCTAAGATGGGAGCTCGACTCCTTTTGAAAGGTACTTGTACCAATTTGTTGTAGCAGCTACAACCACCCTCCAAAATTTTATCTCGCATGCAAATTTCGGAGCCTACCTTGGATACTGTGATCGATCATCCTTGGCCACTTATTGGTAAGTTGATAATTTCAAGCACCCTTCCTTGATCCTAAGAGTTGTCTGCGTTCTCATCTTTATGCAGCATGTATCATTTTCGGGCATAGGATTTGTTGTTTGTCATGCAAACAGAATGTGTTTTTACCCCAAGGGAAAGCTTGTGCGCATGAGTGGTTGTCATCAACTAGACATATTTCACACTCACTTCACGCACTCTTGTCATGAAGGTTGTTGCATCAAGAAAAGTATGTCTTATGTATTCTGGAGGGTCTATGTTGTGTCACTAAGTGTCTGTGTGCGATCACAGTCAAGTCCTATCAATGTTTACATATGTTTCATTGATCTCACACTTAGCCATTTTCCTAAGAAATCTAGCCTCATATAGTGTCCTAGAACTGTGCACTTTTCTTCTGCAACCATCAAGCTTCCTTCCTTGCCTGCTAAAACCCTGCAGTACGTAGAGACACCAACCTCCCTTGCTTGTTGAAACATCGTAGCCCACAGAGACACCAACCTCCCTTACATACTGAAACCCCGCAGTCTGTAGAGACCCCAGCCATCACTACTCTCCAAAAATGCTCAAAGAAGTTAGGCATCCATCACTGCTCTCCAGAAATGAGCAGAGTAGTCCAATTGCACTTCATTCAGAAATTGCGCAGAGGTGTCCTCCCAGGATCCTCATCCCACAGCAGTGTCCTGTGCCTCAAAACTGTGCAATGTTGTCCAAGTTGCCCTGTTTGTATTACATGCAGAAACTGCGCAGATGGGCCTCATTCCGATAGTAGTCATTGTCCGCTAAAATTGTGCAGATCTACCTCTCAGTGACTACAGGAAAAGGTGACATGCTGAAATCGCTTCCAAGGAGTTGAGGAGAGGGACCAAGGAACCAAGTAATGGAAAATATCAAGACCAAATGCAAACTCTGTTGGATGCATGATTGATCTAGGTGGCTCCAAAGACACACACAGGAAAAAAAGGGTTTATGGAAGCTCGAATATAAAAGTGATTAGAATGATTTCGAACTAGGATCAAAGCGTAAATCTTTTCGTCCTGATCGCGGTGGTGTGAATGGTTCGTCAAACCGAGTTTGTATACGAAAGTTAGAAGTAGTCAAAGTTCGGTTGACTTTTTGCTGACTCGGTAGGCTTAAGGAGGCCACAATTTGGACAGAACCCAGCCACCAGATTCCGGCCAACCTGGGCCAGATTCCAGGTGAATTTGTGGCCTAGTTAATTGTCTCCTTCGGTCATTTTTCAAATTTTCGAAAAAGACTAAGTTTGTTTTAAATAAAACAAAAAATATATATATAATTTGGGGTGGTGAGCCACCAACCCTGCCACCGCTCGTACCCCATGTATTAATATAAAAAAATATATGTATTAATGGGGTGGGCGGCCATGACCCTGCCGCCACCGAAACCGCTCAACCAAACACCACCGTGGGGTGGGCGGCCATGACCCGCCACCCCGGGAACCACACAACCCCTTACCCTATCAATGTTGCCATAATAAAACGGGGCCAGTGGGAGTTGAACCCACGTCTAGGGGGAGGGCCAGCCCCACGCATGCAGTGGCCCCATGATGTAACACCAACCCATAAGTACAACCAACCCATCATGTAATGCACCAACAAACCAGCATTAAATGAACCCCAATGGATAGCTTTTAATACGCCATCAAAACGCGCCGGTGGGTAATGTATTACGGAGGGAGTTATGGGGAGCGGGCCACCAGACTGGTGGACTCGCCCCCACTTTGGTTAAAGAAACCATAATGCATTAAAAAAAGGGAGGGGCAGGGTTTGACCACCCAAACCCTCCTCAACAAACCGCTTAACTTAACCATTGCGCCCAACAACTTCATTGAGTAATCTGCCCACCAACTTTATATAAACATTCATTTACACAGTGCATCGAGAGGCAGATGGAGGAAGTAGGAGCGGGCATGGAAAACGAGGCAGAATATCTTTTAATTAATTTTTAATGCTGGTGGAACCATGACTGAATAAAATTTCCAAGAGGGTCAAATTTTTGCAATGTCCAAATTGGACAAACTTTATATCGATCTTACACCTCTCAGTGACACGAACCCGATGGCGCAGTTAGTTTCTTGATCTGAGCAGCAGATTTGCAGAGGACCTGGAGGAGGAAATATTTAAGGAATCTAGGGGAATCTAAAAGATTCATTGAGCCCCAAATTCTCACTTTCTCAAAATTCAAAAATTTGACAGTCGATTTTGCACTACTCGACGCCACAAATCTGATGGTGTGTTCAGATTTTTGATTTTCTCATTGCATTTTTCGGCCACTTTTCTAAGTAGAGTGCAGGTGTCAGCGTTCAGCATGTGAGCAGTCATTCCATGAGATTCGACACTGCGAGATTGATGGTACAACCAGCTTCAGCAGTTTGACATCTGCTTCTTCATATGGCCCCTAGATGTGAGGTATATGCAGTGTGTTCATATACTTCTTTTGCTATGCATTGTGTTCCACAAATCCCTGTTTGATGTTTGATGTGGGATCATGTTTCTTACTTGTCTCATGATTCCTACTTGATGTGATGCGGAATCAGCTGTGTGATGTACTTTTTGTCATGATTCATCATGTTTTATTCGAGATCCCTTTGTTGTTATGTTGATGGGATACTCATGTTGTTGCCATGTATGTTTTCATTGATATCCCTTTTATGCCATGTTGGTTGGATGCTCATCATGCATGAGTTTGTGTCATAGTAATAGGATTCCTTTTTGATTGAGAGTCATGTAGCAGAACATCTCTTGGAGCCACTCCTGCGTGAGGGAATTTTCCTTGTATGATAGTGACATCACCTCTATGTACATCACCACTATTGACAACACTTAATGCAATGGCCTACACTATATTGACACCGGGGCCCGGAGATGTAGTCCCTCCTGGACAAACTCCATTATCAATGACTTATGTTTTCATGTACTGATGATTGTCATATTCCTCTTCTTTAGAGCATGCAGATGTATTCATTAATGTTCTTTTAAAAATGCAATTTAACACATCACGAAAGTAAAAGGTCTTGGAAGGGTCCTTCGTCACACCCGCACCTGGATCAAGTGGTATCAGAGTGGTATTTGTGTTGATGTGAATTGCAAGCGTGAACAATGAGACGTGCAACCACAGAGGATGAAAAAGCGATGTAGGAAACCATGCTCAAAATTTCCAAAAGGGTGGAAATAATGTATGAAAATCTACAGAAAGAGACAGAGAAAAGGAGTGATTGGAGCTTCAGTTGCGAGCCACGGAGGAGGCCCTGGAAGAACTGAAGCATAACAACCAAAATATTCAAATAGAAAACACTGAATGAAGATGCGTCTACATGAAGAGAAAGAGGAGAAAAAGGTTTGCTACAACAGTTGCAAGCTAAGGACGAGGCCTTGGAAAATTTGCAGTGTGACCATGTGAGGTAAAAAGTAGTTATCTGAATTCATGTATTTGTCCTGATGATGATTTTGTTGTTTTTGAAAATCATACCATGGGAATTGGCTCCAAATTGTTGAAGAGAATGGGGTATGAAGGAAAAGGCTTGGGTGTTAATGGCCAAGGCATTGTCAACCCCATCAAAGTAGAAGAATTTCCTTGTCGAACAGGTCTTGGGTATGTCAGAAAGGAAGTTGGGGAATGCACTGAAATAGCTAGCGAACCACCAACAACAGATGATGAGAAGCCCTCATCAGTTCTTTTCAAATCGACAGAGGAGGTAAAATATGTTGATTTCCTTTAATTTTCATCTTCACATAGTATGATTTCTGTTGGAGATTTGGAGATCCAAATTATAGGGACAAACATGAGGCTCCTTACAAGGACGAGGCACGAGGAGGAAAAACAACTTGGTGTTAATAACCAAGGCATAACTCAACCATTGGAGGGTGTGCAAAGACCTCAATTTACAGGCTTGAGATACACTGATGGAGAATGCTCAAAGGTGTCAGAATCTTCTGAGACATCATCAAAATCGTCGAGGAAAGAGAATGATGGGAAAACATCCCCATCATCCCATGGCAATTTCCATTGCAGGGAAAGCGCTGAGGCAAGCTCTCGTTGCCATAATTACACCAGAGACGACAAGGAAAGGTATAACCACTCTCGAAATTTGAATGTTCATTTTGATTATGATCATGTTGTTAATCATGAACGTAGAACATGGCATCGAAAAACATGTACCTTTTGTGGATTACATGACCATACATTTTCTAAGTGTTGGAAAATAATGGCAGCACACAAAAGGATGAGGCATGAAAGACCCTCTCAACAACAAGTAAAGAAACATGTTAAGCAGATTTGGAGGGAAAAAACGTACTGCAGTCATTGTGACAGAAGTGGCCATCAAAGAGCCACTTGTTGGAGGCTCCATCCAGAGCAGCGCCTTAAAGGCAAAGTGTCAATGCATGAACCAGGTGAAGCAATTGTTCAACAAGCAAAATCGCCACAAGGAGGTGACCCCTTCACCTTGATAAGTGAAAAATGGTTTCTAAATATGTTAGCATTTCATGGTTGTGCTTTTGTGAATCATTTGTTGCATTTTAAAATGTAAAAGTGATGATGTGTTTTCCATCACTTGTTTAGCAACAATGATGTCTGGTCTTATTTTGAGTTGAATTTTAAACTCTAAAAGTGATGTCGTGTTTCCATCACTTATCAAAGAAAATAGTGTTTGGCCTTATCTTTGTAGAACATGTGTTGTTTTCCATCACTTGTTGGAGCAACAATGATATTTCAGCCTTGTTTTCGTAGCTGGGGTATTGTTTCCATTTCAATGTAAACTTGACCACCGAGTATGTGTTATAAACTCATGGCAAGTGTGGGACGCTTGGGTCATTAGTTGGTCATGAAATTCAAGCATGTAATTTACAAAACAATGTACTATAGGTTGCAGAGGTTACAGGTGTCGGCTCATCGCTTAAGGCTCCGAAGAACAAAGGTGAAGGAGATGGAAGCGAGACCTTTCAGGATGCTTGTGATGCAGACAAGGTATAGAGAAGTTGCAGATTATTTTTCATGCTTTTGGAGGACCAAAAGCTCCTCAGTGGGGAGGATTGATCTAGGTGGCTCCAAAGGCAAACATAGGACAAAGAGGGTTTATGGAAGCTCGAAAATCAAAGTGATCATAATGATTTCAAACTAGGATCAAAGCGTAAATCTCATCGTCCTGATCACACTGGTGTGAACGGTTCGTCAAACCGATTCCGTATGCGAAAGTTAGAAGAAGTCAAAGTTCGGTTGAATTTTTGCTGACTGGGAAAGCTTAAGGAGGCCACAATTTGGACAAAAACTAGCCACTGGATTCTGGCCAACCTGGGCCAAATTTTGGGCGAATTTGTGGCCTGGTTAATTTGTCTGCTTCGATCATTTTTCAAATTTTCGAAAAAGACTAAGTTTGTTTTAAATAAAACAAAAAAAATATAATTTGGGGTGGCGGGTCACCAACCCCGCCACCCCTCATACCTCATGTATTAATATAACAAAATATATATATTAATGGGGCAGGTGTCCATGACCCCGCCATCCCCAAAACCGCTCAACCAAACACCACGTGGGGTGGGCGGTCATGACCCCGCCACCCCGAGAACCACACAACCCCTTACCATATCAAACGCTGCCATAATAAAATGGGGCCGATGGGAGTTGAACCCATGGCCGGCGAGAGGGCTGGCCCCACCCATGCAGTGGCCCGATGATGAAACACCAACCCATAAGTACAACCAACCCATCATGTAATGCATCAACAAACCACCATTAAATGAACCCCAACGGACAACTTTTAATACGCCATCAAAACGCGTCAGTGGGTAATGAATTACGGAGGGAGTTATGGGGAGTGGGCTACCGAACTGGCAGATCCACCCCCACTTTGGTTAAACAAACCATAATGCATTTAAAAAGGGAGTGGCAGGGTTTGACCACCCGACCCCTCCTCAACAAACCGCTTAACTTAACCATTGCGCCCGACAACTTCATTGACCACCAAGTTTATATAAACATTCATTTACACAGTGCACTGGGAGGCAGATGGAGGAACCAGGAGTGGGCACAGAAAACGAGGCAGAATATTTTTTTTATTAATTTTTAATGCAGGTGGAACCATGACTGAACGAAATTTCCAGGAGGGTGAAATTTTTGCAGTGTCCAAATTGGATAAACTTTACATCGATCTTACACCTCTCGGCGACATGAACCCAATGGCACAGTCAGTTTCCTGATCTGAGCAGTAGATTTGTAGAGGACCCAGAGGAGGGAATCTTTGAGGAATCTAGGGGGAATCTAAAAGATTCCTTGAGCCCTAGATTCTCACTTTCTCAGAATTTAGAAATTTGATAGTCGATTTTGCACTACTCGACGCCACAAATCTGATGGTGCATTTAGATTTTCCATTTGCTCATTTAATTTTTTAGCCACTTTTCTAAGTGGAGTGCAGGTGTCAGCATTCAGCATGCGAGCAACAATTCCATGAGATTTGACACCACGAGATTGATGGTACAACCAACTTCAGCAGTTTGACATATGCTTCTTCAGATGGCACCTAGATGTGAGGTATATGTAGTGTGTTCATATACTTCTTGCTATGCATTGTGCTGCACAAATCCCTGTTTGAGGTTTGATGTGGGATCTTGTGTCTTACTTGTCTCATGATTCCTACTTGATGTGATGCGGAATCCGTTGTGTGATGTACTTGTTGTCATGATTCATCATGTTTTATTTGATATTCCTTTGTTGTTATGTTGATGGGATACTCATGTTGTCGCCATGTATGTTTGCATTGAGATCCCTTTTATGCTTGGCGGGATGCTCATCATGCATGAGTTTGTGTCATATTGATAGGAGCCCTTTTTTATTGAGCGTTCCTATAACGAAACATCTCTTGGAGCCACTCCTGCATGAGGTAATTTTTATTGTATGATAGTAGCATCACCTCTATGTACATCACCACTATTGACAACACTTAATGCAGTGACCTACACCATCTTGACACCGGGGCTCGGAGATGTAGTCCCTCCTGGACGAACTTCGTTATCAAGGGCTTATGTTTTCATGTACTAATGATTGTCATGTTCCTCTTCTTTACAACATGCAGATGTATTCATTAATGTTCTTTTAAAAATGCAATTTAACACATCACAAAAGTAAAAGGTCTTGGAAGGGTCCTTCCTCACACCCAGACCTAGATCAATGATCATCTTGAGGCTAAGTATGGTAAGTAAAGAACACCTTTCGAAGTACACCTCTTACTTGATTTTGAAAGACTACTTGTCATTGTCATATCATCCCGTCCTTAGTAAAATGCATGTGCGCAAACACAAAAAGTCATTTTATGTGTTTCTTCTACATGTCTTCCTTCCTTTTCACTTGTTTTACCAACTGTCATCTTCACCATGTTGATTGTTATGTCATGCTTGTGACCACATTTTGTGATGTTGAAGGTTGTGTTTGAGTTGTGCTTGTTGTGTAAATATATATCGCACTCACACATGATGTTGTAAGCATTGTTGCGTAAGTTTCGTCACAATCGTTCAACGATTTATCACAAGTGTCGCGCTTGTCGCTCACACCTGTCGGTTAGTCAGACTGAGTGTATGTTGTCTTGATGGTTCAAGTTGTCTTGTTGTCAAGTCATGTTGAGTGTATGTTCGCAAGGTCAGGCATGTACGAAGTCACTCATTCGCAAACTTAGTCATTTTGCTAAAACTTTGTCGATCAAACCACCCTCCAATAGTCGGACCTTCGTTAAGCTACACTGCACAGCCTCATCTCTTAGTGATCATGTACTTATGCCCAAAATTGCGCTGAGCTTGAGGCTTCCTCCTAGGCAGTCTGCATTATGCAATCCTAGAGTCGACCTGACTAAATCTCACCTAGAAAAATGCATAATTTTCTGAGCAAGCCATCTCAATATGTGTTTCCTACAAGCAAAGCCATAAAGCCTCTAACTGGTCAACCAAAGAGTTTGACCGGCAGTGACCCTAGGCCTCACTCCTTCAAAAATTTACGTAGAAGCTGCCAAGCATGCCTGCCTCTACTGACTGAAGAAATTACACAGACATGTTGGACAGACAACCGCTACTTGTCACTACACTGTCCTCGAAATTTATGTAGTTCTGTCATCCAACCACCCTTACAGTCGGCATGCTTCTCCTCTTGAAAACTACACAGTTTTCATGGGTTGCATCCTAGCTTCCCAGCATCCCGCTCAGCCCAAAAACTACGCAAGGATTTTTTGCAGACCTACCTCCCATCTCTGCGCAATTTTGGCCAACAACCTCCTGTAGCCTGTTGCCAGCCTCCCCAAAGGATCTATGCAGTTTTCACGACCAATGTCCCCCTGCTGCCTGCACTATCTCCCTAGAAAAATTGTGCAGATCTTCCCTCCAGCCGAGCTACATCCTGCAGACAGTCACTTTTGATCCAAATTGCTCATCCTAGCCTCCTAGTGACCTCTGATCAATTTTCATTGACAGTGCCCAGAGCCCGCATCTCGCCTGAAATGTGCTCCGAGCAGTTTTAGAGCCTTGTCCTCTCTCCTAGTCACCTGCATCAAAAAATGAAAGATAATGCATCATGGTAGACTAGGATATTTCTGGATTTGATGTCATCTTGTCATGAGTGATTGCAGATACAAGTACACAGATGAGACATGGTGCAATGATGAATGAGATGAACAAGAAGTGCATGTTAGGAGACTTGTTTGTGAATGGACAAACACATGGAGCATGCCAAGTACAAGTGAAGGACAGACATGCACGTGCACTACAAAGAAAACACCAAGACCATCGAAGACTTCGCACACCTCTCCATGCATAGGTGAAGCCATGATACATCATGAGCACATTCATCACTCAACAACAATGCAGCTCGACATGGACACCACTAGCAACACAGACATACCAGCTCTTGTCGTGTCGAGTTATGTCATGAGTCATCTCGACCACATCACTACTGTGGGCCATACTGTTGTAATCAATGTAATGTAACGTGGAAGTCCAAGAGACCCACATGTAAAGTTGAAGAGTCATGTAAGTCAAATAGTCATGAGGGAAGTCGAACAGTCACAAGGGTCAGTTTCACCCTTGGCTATATATACCCCTCATTTGTACATGCAAAGGACTTTTTTTCACCTTGGCTCCTCCCACATAGCCTTGAGAGTCTGTAATCGTTTCTTTGAGGAGTGACCAGTGGCTCCAACACCCCGCTATCAAGGTTAGTGATGTAATGGCGTACGTATGTGTCTTGGAACTTTTGCTTAATTCAGAAACCTATTAACAAGCCATCACGTTTTCACACATGTATTGTATTCGTTTGTAAGACTACTCTTTGGACGCTTGTAATGCATGTTTCTTTAACCCGTATTAAGACAATTGAACTATTTCGGTTCTTTTAGTACATATGTTATTGGAAATGTGTTTTATCAATTGTTAATGTTGTCTCACCCGTGTGGACTATTCCGCCGGACACTTGACATATTCATTCTTGTAAACATGTTATAATGCATGTTGCACCTGTGTGGACTATTTCGTTGGGTGTTGTATGTGTTCTATGTTCACCTTGTGTTTGTGAATGTCACATCCATGTGGACTACTCCACTGAAAGCTGCGGATGTCCTGTTCTGTTGTGTGTCTCTAGCAGAGTTGGGACTATTCCCTTTCAACCTGAGACTCACTTCCACCCTATCCCTCTTTAGTGAAAGAACTTTGACACAAGTAGCACTAAGCACTCTCCAGGCATGCAAACCTTTTTGTTCAAAGATAAAGTAAACCCCTCTCATGTGATGACAAGCAAGAGATAAGGCATATCTTTAAGATAATGACAATTGGGTCATCGTGCCGAATGGGACTCCTACACCAAACAATGTGAAGTCTACTTGGGACTTCATACTAAAGAGATCCTCTAAATGTTGGTGGGTCTAGCACCATTAACATTTCTGGCACTAGGAGGGCCAAATAACAAGATGAGCCCTCACAATATATTTTGAATATTCACACATCTATCATGGAGTTTGTTATATTTCACCCTCTAAAATGTTTGTCCAATAGACATATCTTTCACGTCGAGAGGGAGTTCTGGGATGACTTGTTGAAAATCACATATGATGGCAAAGGTGAAGTGGCCTGGCCTGAGCACTTAGATGACTTCCATGCACTCATGGAGAATGTGGAAGGTTTTAATGAAATAAAGTTCTATTCTCTGCTTGCATACACACTTCACGAATACCCATTGCAATGGTGTAACATACTGCCTCATAACTCTGTGCACTCATTCAAGCAACTCAGTGATATAATAGAATCTTTTTTTCACCATTTCGATCATGAAGCACTTGATAAAAAAATGTTACAACAACAGAAGGCCCCATATGAATCTCTAGAGGAATTTTGGGGGCGCTTCTGTCCACTCATGTTTGAAGCTCTGAAAAGTCAAATGAAATTTCAATATCAGATTTGAATATTGTCTTCACAAATAAATCTATCCCAATGAGAAGAAAAATTTCAAACCCCACTCAACATACTTCGATGATAGAGTTGCGCAATCATAAGCAGATACAGTCGCTATCACAAGTGATTGTCCTCCTTCCCTCATCAAATAGCTCCACCCCCGCAGAGTGATGTGGGAGAACATGCACACACGTATGTTCAACTGTCACATCCTCCTACCCCACCTGTTCTTGGTATCTATGAAAATTTGGCTTGCAAGCCTATTGGTTGTCACATGGATTTGTTCCTTCAACCTCCATCCCCGCGTTCCATTGATCCTTTAGATTGTACTATCTTGTATTCTTACGTTCTGGACTCCACACATGTTTTGAACGAGGATCGAGTTATCGATAGAGTTGATGTTGTGTAGCCAACCTACATTATCATTCATGATGAGTGTGTGTGGGAATCTAAACATCAACCCATAGTAAAGGATGACCTCCTTTTGTCTGCACCTCCTCTGCTTTTTCCTGACATCTCTGGTGATTATGCTATCTTTGTTTCCCCTTGTGTAAATTCATCCATGGATGCACCTACTTCTGATCATTCGCAGAACATACCCGATGTTAATATATCATTCAATAGTGGAGAGAACAAATATTTGACTGAGAATCCACTTGAATTTTCATTTACTTTTTCCAGAAATACAGAGGGTGAACATCCTTGCTTCTCATCTACCCCTCTACATGATTCATCAAATCATGAGGATGTCGATGAACATCCTGAATTTTTTGATCGGGGTTGTTGTGATTTTCGTACTTCTTCATTTTATTATGATGTTGATTCACTTTTGGTTATTCTATCTAAGCCATTAGTCTTTGGTGATCTATATATTGATGGAGTGGAAACCCTACAAGATATCAAGGAACTTTAGCCTGGGCTGATGGTTATGTCAAGCCCAAATTGTCCTGAGGTTATTTCCACTTCCCATCAGAAAATTTGTGAAACACCCAAGGCTCCTCATCACCCATCTATATGCACTGAGGATCAATCCAACACACATTTTTCATTTCCTCCACCGGAATCACATGATCCCATTGCTTATGCACTAGAGGAATCATTCACAAAAAGCATACATGCAAGGTGTAATTTGTCTCTTTTTCTCATGTTTGCTTGTCTGTCACAGTCAAGAGAGTGCATATGCTTATCATCTATACGCAGTGTGTCACAACACCTTGGTAAGTCCACATAGTGTTTGTCTTGTGCTTTCACTCTTTTATTTTTTGTGGAAGCGTTTAAACTCGAAGTGTGTTGGTCTTCATTGTTATACCTTTCATGTTTTCTGGTTTGCTAGACTATTATTTTCACAAACCATGCCCTCACCAACATGGGTCAGCCAATGCACCAATGGTTGCATTGGAAATATCACTTCACCTGAGTAGGTCCATGCACTATTTAGCATAGGAGTAGGAATAGTGTTTGCTTCTTTGCTTTGCTTTGCTTTCTAGTTTGCATGTTTATTTGCTTGCTTGATTTTATTACTTTCTTTTCTTTTTCTTTACTTATGCTTTTTTCTTTTTTCTTTCTTTGCTTACTTGTACCCTTATGTTAGCCTCTTGTGAAACTGTGCTTGGCTCTCGAGACAAGTTGGGAAAATCTAAGAGGACTTGTACATCTATCAACATATAGTTATCTATTGTCCTCTCTCTTTATGAAGAGCTTGTTGTCTTCAGTCGATGATTCCTTGATTGAAAATACGTTCTGTTCAGAGTAAGTCTTAGTGAAAACACAAATCTTGCACTATTAAATAGTATCGCCTAGTCTAATCGGTTATTTTGGGTTAACCCTTGTCATCCCAGTAAAGTAGAGTAAGGTGAGGGGGAAAACCTTAACAACTCTTTCAGAGGTATACATAACATGATTCTCTGAAGGAACAACCTCTTCTACTCTCAATAAGTTGAGATCCTTCTTCTGCCTCTGAAATAAATAAGTGCCTACACATAGTTTTTTGAAAAAAAATTTGAAAAATGAATAAGGTGAAAGAAAAGAAAAGCTTCCTGCACAGGGAGGTAATGCAAGTAATTCCGTTGGGGTACTGACCAAGCTCACTAGCAGCGAAGCGATGCTTGTGTTCCTACGTGACTCCATCAGGGTTCTATTGGCAGCAGAGCAACACCAAAGATGAAACTTAAACTCTAACAGTTATATTACTTGTGCACCAATATACCCCTCATCCCCAATCGAAATAACTAAGTTGACTTGGCTTGGAATGTGTGCTAACTGATCAAGAGAAAGGTAGGGACTACATTTTTCACACAAGCTAGTGCAGAAGCCATCACAATCGAAGAATCGAGCAATACTTCTCAAAAGGTTAGACTTTCTTTTCACAAAACAAAGTCCATTGAGAGAGCTGGAGTTCTACTAGTGTGTCACCAAGTGTTGTGGCGGCTACAACCACCCTTCAAAATTTTGGATCACATGCAAATTTTGGAACCTACATTGGATCCTGTGATCGATCATCCTCGGTCACTTATTGGTAAGCTGATGATTTCAAGCTCCCTTCCTTGATCCTAAGAGTTTTCTGCGTTCTCATATTTATGTAGCATGTGTCATTTTCAGGCATAGGGGTTGTTGTTTGTCATGCAAAGGGAATATTATTTTTCTTCAAGGGAAAGCATGTGTGCATGAGTAGTTTTCATCACATAGACATGTTTCACACACACTTCACGCACTCTTGTCACAAAGGTTGTTGCATCAAGAAAATCATGTCTTATGTATTTTGGAGTGTCTACGTTGTGTCACTAAGTGTCCGTGTGCGATCAGAGGTCAAGTCTTATTAATGTTTACATATGTTTCACTGATCTCACACTTAGCCATTTTCCCGAGCAACCTAGCCTCATCCAGCTTCCCAAAACTGTGCGCTTTGCGTTTGCAACCATCAAGCTTCCTCCCTTGCCTACTGAAACCTTGTAGTGCGCAGAGACACTAACCTCCCTTTCTTGTTGAAACCCCGCAACCCGTGGAGACACTGACCTCCCTTGCCTGCTAAAACCCTGTAGCCCGTAGAGACCCTAGCCAACACTGCTCTCCAAAAATGCGCAGAGCAATCAGGCAGCCAACACTACTCTCTAGAAATGTGCAGAACAATCTAGCTGCACTTCACTCAAAAATTGTGCAGAGATGTCCTCCCAAGACCCCCGTCCTACAGTAATGTCCTGTGCCTCAAAACTGCGCAATGTTGTCTAAGCTTCCCTGTCTATCTTGCATGCAGAAAATGCGCAAATGGGCCTCCCAAGGCCTCATTCCGGTAGCAGTCACTATCTACTAAAATTGCACATATCTCTCAGTGACTACAGGAAAATGTGACATGCTAAAATCACTTCCAAGGAGTTGCAGAGAAGGACCAAGGAACCAAGTAATGGAAAATATCAGGACCACATGCAAAATTCATCGGATTCATGATCATCTTGAGGTAAGTATGGTAAGTAAAGAACACCCTTCAAATTACACCTCTTATTTGAGTTTACAAGACTACTTGTCGTTATCATATCATCTTGTCCTCAGTAACATGCATGTGCACAAACACTAAAATTCATTTTAATTGTTTCTTCTACATGCCTTACTTCCTTTTCACTTGTTTGACCAAGTGTCATCTTTAGCATGTTGATTACTATGTCATGCTTGCAACCTCATTTTGGTGATGTTGAAGGTTGTGTTTGAGTTGTGCTTGCTATGTAAACATCTATCGCACTTGCACACGATGTTGTAAGAATTGTTGCGCAAGTGTCGTCGCAGTCGTTCAATGATCTATCACAAGTGTCACGCTTGTCGCTCGCACCCATTAGTCAGTCACACTGAGTGTATGTTGTCTTGATAGTTTGAGGTTTCTTGTTTTCAAGTCATGTTGAGTGTGTGTTCACAAGGTCATGCATGTACGAAGTCACTCGTTCACACACTTCGTAATTTTGTTGAAACTCTATCGACAAAACTTTCATTGAGCTACATTACGCAATCTCAACTCTTAGTGATCATGTATTGTTGCCCAGAATTTCACAGAGCTTGAGATTGCCTCCCAGGAATTATACATTGTGCAATCCTAGAGTCGATCCGACTAACTCTCACCTAGAAAAACACAGAAGTTTCTCAGCAAGCCATCTCAATCTACGTTTCCTGGAAGAAAAGCCATAAAGCCTCCATCTAGTCAACCGAAGAGTTTGACCGGGCAGTGACCCTGGGCATCATTCCTCCAAACAATTACGCAAAATCCGCCAAGGATGCCCACATTTTCTGACTAGAGAAATTGCACAGACATGTTGAACAAACACCCACTGCATGTCACTGCAGTGTTCGTGAAATTTGCACAGTTCTATCAACCATCCATCCTGACAGTCGACTTATTGCTCCTCCTGAAAACTGCATAGTTTTCTTGGGCTTCCTCCCGGCTGTCCAACATCCCGCTCAACCTAAAAACTACGCAGATATGTCCTACAGGCCTGCCTCCCAGCTCTATACATTTTTAGCCAGTAGCCTCCCACAACATGCTGCCAACCTCCTAGGAGAATCTGCATAGTTTTCACTGCCAGTGTCCCCCTGTTGCCTGCACTATCTCCCTAGAAAACTTGCATAGATCTGCCCTCCAGTCGAGCCAAATCCCACAGAAAGTCATTGCTAATCCGGACTGCTCATCCTAACCTCCCAGTGACTTCTGCGCAATTTTCATTGACAGTGCCCAGAGCCCGCATCCCGGCTTGAAATGCGCTCTACGCAGTTTCAAAGCCTTGTCCTCTCTCTCGGTCACCTACATCCAAAAACAAAAGATAATGCATCTAATGCATCATGGTAGAATCAGATATTTCTAGATTTGATATCAACTCATCACGAGTGATTGGAGATACAGGTACATGGATGAGACATGGCACAACGATGAATGGGATGAAAAAGGAGCGCATGCTAGGAGAATTATTCATGAATGGAAAAACACATGGAGCATGCCAAGTACAAGTGAAGGAGAGAAATGCATGCGCAACATCAAGCGAACACCAAGACCATTGAAGACTCCGCACACCTTGCCATGTGGAGGTGAATCCATGATACACCAAGAGAAAATTCATCACTCAATAGCACTGCAACTCGACATGGACACCACCACCAGCACAAACATACCAACTCTGTCATTTCGAGTTATGTCATGATTCATCTTGGCCACATTAGTATTATGGGCCATATTGTTGTAATCAATGTAATGTAATGTGGAAATCCAAAAGACCCACATGTAAATTTGAAGAGCCATGTAAAGTTGAAGAGTCATGTAAGTCAAACAATCATGAGGGAAGTCGAACAGTCACAAGGGTCAATTTCATCCTTGGCTATATATACCCCTCATTTGTACATGTAAAGGACTGTTTTTCACCTTGGCTCCTCCCACATAGCCTTGAGAGTCTGTAATATTTTCTCTTAGGAGCGAGCAGTGGCTCCAATCCCCTACTATCGAGGTTAGTGATGTAATGGTGTACATATGTGTCTTCAAACTTCCACTTAATTTAGAAGCCTGTTAGCAGGCGTGTTGCTTTAACCTGTATTAAGACAATTGAACTATTTTAGTTGTTTTAGTACATATGCTATTGGAAAGATGTTGTATCAGTTGTTAATGTTGTCTCGCAAATGTGGACTATTCCACTGGACACTTGACAAATTCATTATTTTAAAATTGTTATAAAGTTTGTCGCACCCTTGTGTACTATTCTGCTGGGTGTTATACATGCTATCTATTCACCTTGTGTCTGTGAATTCCACATTTGTGTGGACTACTCCACCGGAAGCTATGCATGTCCTATTGTGTTGTGTGTCTCTAGCAGAGGTTGGATTATTCCCTTTCAACCCGAGACTCAGTTCCACCCTCTCCTTTTGCAGTTAAAGAACTTTGACATAAGCGACACTAAGCATTCACCAGGCACATGAACCTCGTGGTTCGAAGACAAAGTAAACCCCTCTCATGTGATGACAAGCAAGAGCTAAGGCATATCTTTAAGATAATGGCAATCGATCCATCATACCAGTTGAGACTCCTACACCAAACGGTGTGAGGTCTAGTTGGGACTTCATACCGGGGAGATCCCCTGAATGTTGGTGGGTCCAACATCATCAACATAATCCCAATTGCGTTGTACCTTCTAATGTTCCCCAAATTAATGTACATATGGAGATATTTCTCCTCTATGTCACTAAAAAAGTCTCTACACCATCTCATGTGGAACGAGGCAGTAGATTCCAAGTACCACACACTCCCCTCCCCATCCTTATGCTAGCCATGCATGCGATAAGAGTGAATTCAAGTGCGAATTGTGAAGCCAAGGTTTCACCTAATCCTCTTCCTGAGGTCTTCTAGCTTGAATTTTTGTGTGGAAACTTCGTGGAATAATCCCTGAATTCATGAAAATTGAAGCATTTAATTTTGGATAAATATTTATTTCTTCCATAGGGCTAGGTTCTGGGCATCAGATTCCACTGGTTTTGCAACATCTCTCTTGATGTATTGTAGAAAACCATTTTCATCAAGCACTGCCTCCATGTGATTCTTCCATTAAATAAAATTTGAGTTTCCTTCCAAGGCATACTCAAGTCTTAGTCCATTGAAGGATTTTCTCCCAACATTGAAGAGATCCTGCGACACTAAAGCTACAAATTCAAACCTCCTAAGAAACAACTTCAAAATTCCTGCTCTGATACCATGTATAAATTATGGTGTATATTTGTAACTTCTCATTAAGTTTTAATCAAAATCACAAGACAAAAACCTACTCTACTACTCTGTGGAATTCAATTCACAATTTAGAACATCAATTACAAACATGAAATGAGAAATAACACACATGCACACCACAGGAAAGCAATATGTTAAAAACCTTTTTGCATGCTTGCATTAATCTGATGAACAAAGATGTATTACGAATGATTTTCTCAACTGAGAAAAACCTACAAGTGAATAACATATCTCTCTACTCTTTGAGAAGTTCTGACCCAGACTTAGTCAATTTTTGTCTCTTCTTGAGCCCTGATTTCTTTGTGAAATTCCTTGAGAAATTATGCCCCTATTATTTAGGAAATTCCTCAAATTGATTACACAATTCCCAAGGTTGATCGTCTGATTGCATGCAACACCTATACACTTAATACTAGTCTTTAATTTATGTTACATTGCCTTTGAATCTCCACCACAGTTGGGGAACTCAAATTATTTGCATGCACAAGCTATTTTGGGTTGATTGATCAGTGAATTGGATGATCACTGAGTTAAACTGAAGTCTCACTGCACAACTAACCTTCCACTAGTTCCTCCAACACTTGGAACTAGTTTAACTGAAAACGACTTGACATAATTGACCTTGATTGGTAGAAATTAGAAATCACACATGAAAAACTGAACTCTAACTCCTCCAGCTTGAATTTACTGAGTAAATTGAGTGACACATGCCATGTCACACAAGATTACTACACCCAAGTAGTTTGTTGATGTGGAAATTTGAATTTTATCAATTTAATAAAGGCAAAATCAGATTTAGAATTTCTTACTGCTTTTTTCAACATATTGTTTGAGAAATCATCTCTTATCAATTTTTTTCCTTTACCCCCGCCTGACATTCCTTCACCCTCTATTTCTCCCATGCACATGATCTCTGCTTTCACCTATGGAACCCATGTTCCACCTAACTTGTGGGTAGTGTCTTCTTCTATAGATGTAGATTGATCAGGTGAGCATACTCCACCTTTAGTGGAAGATATTTCCTCCTTGGTAGTCTCGTCATTTCCCCCTGACGTTGGTCATAAACTCAATCCCAATATGGAATATGGCTAGGATCCTTTGCCCACATGGGCTATCACTCTGCCTCTTTCGTGTGACTCTCTTGACGACAAATCTTCCTCTTGGAAATTCATCCTAGAAGTCATGGAATCACCTATTGATCATTCTAGGGATATTATGTATCTTCTTTCCTATATTCTCCCAAACTTGGAAAAGGTAGAGATTGGAAAACAAAATCTTGAATCGACCCAAGGGGAATTTTCTCAACCATCCTTGGAAGTTCCACCCTTGGACCAAGTCAAATCTTGGGTTTCTAATGATGGAATTTGCTTTGAGTTTTCCAACTCATATCCACCTGTTAATGAGTTTATTGTACCACCTTTATGTCTTGATAGTCCTTGTCAAGGAGCTACACTATCTCACAAGACCACTCACCTTGTATATCCTCGAGTCATTCATGATAACTTTATGGTTCTAGGTTTTCCCTAGTATCATCAATATTTAGGAATCAGGAACTTCAAATTTTAATGGCATGGCCCCATCATGGTGTGCCATATGATACCTTCAATCCTCCATTATTTCATGTATGGAAATCCTTGGCCTGTGCACAATAGTGGGCACACCTTGAAATGACTTATTGGACTAAGTTTCACTTGTACATATTGTACATAGGAGTGGGTGTGATTTTTTATCCAATTTTAGTTTGGTGTGTGATGTGAAAACTTTTATAGTGCATCTTATATGCCAAATAATTAAAATTAGAATCATATAACCCAAGAAATAAAAAATTATATGGCCTTGTTTTTACCAAATTCATGTTTTCTTACTTTCATGTGTCTAGCCTTTTTGGAAAGTTTTTATACTATAGCCTTGGAATTTTTTATTGTGACATCCATTGGACCTAAGGTATGTCTTTCTGAACTAGAATATAGGGGTAGGTCTCACATGAATCATTATCCATTGCAACTTTCCCATCAATGCCATATTCACTTTGCCTTAGGTCCAACCCCATCAAGTTGTGACATTAACTTATCTCTCTTCTTGGCGGTAAAACTTACTTGTACATGGATTCCCTAGTTTAGCACCCCTTTACCATGTTCGTGTCCATGCAATGTATATTTACTTCCTTTTAGGAATTCCTCCTTTTGACCCAACATGACTTAGAATCTAAGCCTCATCTTTCTCTTCTTCATCATCTTGTGACCTTATCCCAGGAGAATTCAACACTCTCTATACCTTATGATTGTTGCATATTTTTGGCCTACTCTATGCATGTTGATCAACCTCGGTTTCATTTCACCACTGTTGTCATCCTCTACTTGGACTACCACTTACTTTCACTTGCCATTCTTACCCTTTCCTGGAGGAGCCTCTACGATGAGTGGTATTATCTTTTAGCCTCTCCGCCTCCTTATTCTTTGAGCAGTCGCATCATACTAGAACTAGTTGTTACCCTTATACCACTTGTTGCTCCAGGACGAGCTTCCTTTTTACCTTGTTTTCATGCTTGTTAAACAATGAAAACCCTGAGCTTCTTTTGCTATATCTTCTTTCTCATTAAATCTATATGAAAAATATGAGTATGTTTTTCTCTTCTTTTCATGACTCGTTAAACCTATGAAAATACCGAGCTTCTTTTTCCAATCTTTTCTTGATCGCAAAACCTAAATGAAAATTCTGAGTTATTTCCATCTTTTCCTTCTCATTAATTATATTGAAATTCAGCTAGCAATCTCTTATCCATTCTCAATCTCATTAAATCGTGAGAAGTACATAAGTTTACTTTTATCTCTTTTTAAGCCTTGTTAAAACTTATGAAAAAGAACTATTGAGCTTACTTGTCTTTCATGCTCATTAAACCATGAAGGAGACTAACAAGGGAAAATTGGAAGGGATTCATTTTTTTTAAACACAAAAATGGTAGCATAAGTTGCATCACCCTTGAACACACCCCCATTTGAGTCATTAGCTCACAACTACGTTTTAGCTTGCCTAGGAGCAGTGCCATACATATGAGTATGTCTACTCCTGTGACTCAGTTACTAACATAGTTACTGATCAAGCAGGAACTATTACCTCAAAACGGGTACTGAAGCCCAAAAATCCCAAAAAGACATGAAAAAACACCTTGAAATCGAAAAGTGTTGATGCCGAAATTTTATTTTATTTATTTATTTTATAAAAATAACAGTAAAAAACAATAAAATCCATTTTGTTGGTGAAAAAAACACCTTGAAATCGAAAAGTGTTGATGCCGGAAATAACGTTCGTTTTTTTTTTTTTTTTTTTTTTTTTTTTTTTTTTTTTTCCAGGGTGCATTTTCAACACTTTTTTATTAATGACATTAAAAACAAAATATTGTGACTCCGGAAAAAATTTAAATTTCCAATGATTTTCAAGCATGACATTAACGATAAAAGATCACGTCTTTGAAAACCCTTAAAATTCCAATGATTTTTAAACATGATATTAAATTTAAAATATCACTTCTTTGAAAAACCTTAAAATATTAACAATTTTCAAGCATGGTGCTAAGAAAAATATTTTTAATTGTTTCAGCCATAACATTAAAGATAAAATTTCACGACTTAGAAAAACATTAAAAATCTTGACAATTTTTCAACCATGGAATTAAAACCAAAGATTATGACTACAAAACAATCTTAAATTTTCAAAATATTTTAAGCATGACATTATGGAAAAAGTTCTATGACTAAAAAAACTTTAAAAATGAACACCTCAATGAAAGAGTTATTATAGCAAGAATAATTTTTTTTAAATGTTGAATGTATAGTGATTTTGAAATCTTAGCTTAACACAACTTGATACATTGCAAAAAAAAAATTAGAAATCAACTATCAAATTGACACGCAATGTAAGTAAGCTCAATCCATTGTAATGAAAACTTAATGACCAATCATGAAATTAACACATTGTGGGGTAGAGTCGATTCATTATAACGAAAAAATTAAAATCAACTATCAAATTGCACATAATGGAATCGGGTTGCTAGACAATCATCGACACATACCCTACAAATAATAATAATATGTGTGTGAAAGATACATAAGAAAACAAAAATTCAAATATTGAAAAAACAAATAATAATATACCATAAAAAACATGACCAAAAAAATAAAAAATAGCAAGTAATAAAACATAAAAAAAAACATGACAAAAAAAATCAAATATAAAAAATATATAGTAATGACATAAAAAAAACTATAAAATTTAAAAAAAATTAACCATACCATGTAAAATTAAAAAAAATTAAAAAATTAATTAAAAAAAGGACTAAAATAAATAAAAACCAAATAAAAAATTAAAAATTAAAATTAAAATTAAAAAAAAGACCATTTTTTAAGTTATAAAAAGAAAATTAAAAATAAAAACATCATTTAAATATGTTAAATAATTAAAATAAAATAAAATAAAATAAAAATAAAACTAAAACTAAAAATAAAAATTCAAAGAAAAAAATAATATAAAATTAAAAAAAATATATATTTAAATTAAAAATAGTTTTAATTTTTTTTAATATTATATTATAAAATTATAATTATAATAAAATTTAAAATAAAAATATATATAAATTTAAAACTTAAAATAAAAAATATTTAAATGGAAGAAAAACAAAAAACAAAAACAAAACAAATTATAAAAATTAAAATACAAGAAAAAAAATCAAAACAAACAATAAAACTTAAATTAAAAAAAAAATAAATAAAATAAAAATAAAAAATAAACAATTAAAATAATAATAATAATAATAAAACATTTAAAAATAATTAAAAAAAAAAAAAACAATATGAAAATAAAAACAATTTAAAAAAAAACAATTGCAAATTCCATAACGTTGCGCCCCTCCCTTCTCGCCTCCCTCACCCACCTCCAATCCTCCTCTGTCACGCCCCTACCCTGGCGGTACTCTTCCAACCGCACAAAAGGGGGTTTGGCACCACCACCCATTTTCTTTTTAACAATACTCACAAGTGTGGACTACGTCTACTTTCATACAATTTATTTTTCACTTTTCTAAGTATAACATTCACATACACAACAGAAACGTTCAATTAATCATTTTCATCATTATTACCATTTACACATATGCATAGTGGATAATTAACGGGAGGGGAAACTTCCTAAAATAATAACAATATTTCACAAAATATACAAGTTGAGTTATAACAATATTTCACAAAATAATAACAATATTTCACAAAATATACAAATTGAGTTTGCCCAATAATAACAACAATATTTCACAAAATATACGAGTTACAGTCTTTGCAGGGAAACCCCATGTTTCCTCTTTACAATTTTTGCCAATATCGTGCAACTCAGCTTGCACTACTCGGCTCACCCGAACCACCGTTCAGAGCACCCACCCCTGTAGGGTCAGGTCACCCAGCTCGTTAGGCAGAGGCGCCCACCCCCGGGCTGCCCTCCACACCAACTCACCGTGCCCACCGGTCCTTCCTTACGCCGTAACTTGTTCAACAAAGTGATCATTTAGCCAAGCTCGTGCCTCTATTCGGACCTGCCCACGATGTGTCACCCATTTGGCACCCACCAGCAGTTCAGCCTACTGTTTCGCACTTTCTCGCACCTTCGTTCACCTCAACTCATCTCATGCCTTCGGCCCGGCCGCAACTCGCCGTCATGCAGCTTGCCTGCCGACCTATTCATCGCACCGCAGACTCTTCGCACTGCCGACCCACTGGTCGTTCAGCCCAACTCGCCCATCAGGCAGAGTGCCCGCCCTGCGCCTATGATCTTATTTATGCGACCCTTTGGTTCGGTGTTGCTGTCAAGAGTCACCTGCACCTTACCTTATATTTTCTGCGTTCACTCCTTAGCTCGTCCTCCCTTGAGCTCACACTACCTTTGTGAACTCAAACTTGATGCTTTCTCCATTCATTTGTTTGCCTATGTATAGCCTCTACATGAATACTTCATGGGTCTGCCTACCCAGGCTGACCTCCCAGTTAAGCCAAATGTGCCCCCAACTCATGTCGGCTCGCCCATGTCGTCGCCCTGCTGGGTCCACATGTGCAATATAAGTCTGCCTTTGCCAAGTTCGCACACTTAGCCGAATTTCAGTTTTTCGACCTTCGTTTGCTCGTCGCACTTAGCAACTCGTCCCATTGTCACAACCTTTCATCACAATCAACTTGCCTGCCGACCAACTCGTCGCACCGTCGACTCATCCCACCGCATCGTCGACTCGTCGCACACCCAACTCGTTGCGTTTAACTAGGAGCACGCCCACCCAACTCGTCGCATATCGCAACTGCGAATCATGGGCTTGACATACTCCCCCACTCTAAATGGTTGTCGTCCTCGACAACATTGTCATACAACATCGCAAAGTGTCACTAGCTCCAACATCCAAAATTTCCATGTTGCCTGCCTCTGCTCTACCATCACACAAGCCATAAAGGCTCATGTCTCCATAAATCGGAAAGTCTCCTCAATCCATGATCATCAACCACCCCCGTCACAATCTCCACATGCTGCCCCACTGTGGAAGGTTGATCCCTCCAACTCAAGCTACATGCTCACTGCAACATTCGTGTTGACCCAATCATGTATCGTCATCGTGTGAACTACTGCCATGATAGTCCAACACAACTCAAACATACCTCAATACACTGCTATCACCCATGAATTGAACTAGTTGGGTAGCTAATCCAATTGTCGTGTCCAAACCATGAGAATGCACCTCCTCATGCCATCATCAGTCATTTCTCTCAGCATCCTGTCACAACATCAACTCAAGCAAGAATCCATCTCCATTAAAGTGTAAGTAAGCCATGCCCAGGTCCATGAAGTAATCTCCATCTCATCTGCAACATGTTGTCCTTGATGTTCATGCCAATGTGTTGCAAATCAGTCGCATCTATCCCAACATCATCATCCATATATGTGTAGGATCCATCTCCTCAAAATGAAGAGATCCTCCCCTCAAACCGACTCTTGATGTGTCACATCCAGGTCCATGAAGCAAACTCCATCATATCTATAATGTTCCATCCCTCAAGCCTGCCAAAGAAACAAGTATACACATGTATCATCATCCATGTGCTGCCCATGGTCAGAAACTAATAAGCTCCCATGTATCAAAAGTGGTTAAGTCTTAGCTCAACCCATGCCCAAGTTTTTCCACCAAGGCATCACCATTGCTGCAGTTCCATCCCTCCAAAGTGTCTCATATCTATCCTCCACATCAAGTCACTCTCTCAAGCACACCCGTAAATGTACTCAAAAGTATGCACCCCATACTGCATCAAAGTCCCTGACCTCAGCTTCTCAATGCATCAGACCCTCCAAGTCCACCATAATATGAAGTCCCCAAAAGTTACAACCTCATGTCATCATGAGCTCCATGAGTCATCTCCAACCAACATCCTAGCAAGCATACATGTTTCAGCCCCCAAAGGTCTCTGCAAGATGCCTCAGCCCCCCATGTAGTAGGAATACTCTATAGTCTGCTCATAACTCCACCAAGTCCATGGCCTTGTACTAAGTGCACAACATCCCCATCGGCTAATAAGTAAAAAGTCTCCATGCCACATTAGCAAATCCATTCGCACAACATCCCTGCCTTGGCACTCCTCATTGTATGCCCATAAGTGACATCTCTACAAGTGCTCCTGCATAAGACTGCCATGCTCCATCTATCCAACTCGATGTCCATGAATCAATTTTCCATGTTGTCCAACTAAGTAGACCCATCACAACATCGGTCATCCTCATCCAAGTCTTAATCCAGTCTAGTTCCCATAGTCACCCAAACCATATCATCAAGTCACATAGGTCTCTTCCACCATATCCCCCCCACTAAAGGTCCCACCAAGACTACTTCTTGGTCTCGTCCATGAGAAGTCCACCCAAGTATCATCATAACCCAAGTGTGTTCCCTTCTCCAAACTGTCCATGAGTTATGTCGGGCACTTAGCCAATTCTCCATATGGCTAAAGCATAACCCATTCCTCCACAATGATCATCAAGTTCCTCCCTTGTCACGGGCATTTGCACCATCTGCCATAAGGTCACAAACAACCCCAACAAGCTTTGAAACGGTCAATGGTCCTTGCTTCTCCATACAAGGTCTCATCGTAGACATCCATGGTAAGATCTTCCACCACATCGGCAAACTGACTTTGCCCTTCCTTGCATATGGCCCATCTACCAAAAGCTCGAATGAAACACAAGTATAAGTAGTACTTACTTCATCATGAAGCTCCTCCATGTGAGCATCCTCATCCATCAATGTCTGCAAACTGCATGATCCTAGTCCAACTTGAGCAATTTCAAGTTCCTCCTCCATTGTTGTCATGTCTACAACATCCTCAAACGTCAAGACTTCCTATTCTTAATCATCGCAATCTGCAACTACATCCTGCTCCATTACCCAACCAAGTCAAAGAAGTTCATCTTCAACATTCCTTTCCAAGATTTCAAGTTCATCTTGAATCCGTGGGTTCTCTTCTTTCATCTGCTTCAACCTGTATAAGGTCAGCAAGAGCCTCCCTTGGCATTCTTCCAACATGCCATGTCTTTTCGTTCAGCTTGGGCCAAGCACAATGCTTCACCCTTGCTAAACATGTCACGAAGTGTAGCACTTCAATCTGCAAATCTAAATCACCAAAGCCCGTGTAATACGGAGCTCTGATACAACCTATCACGCCCCTACCCTGGCGGTACTATTCCAACCGTACAAAGGGGGGTGCGGCATCACCACCCGTTTTCTTTTTAATAATACTCACAAGTGTGGACTACGCCTAGTTTCTTACTTAGTTTATTTTTCACTCTTTTAAGTATAACATTCACATACACAACAGAAACATTCAATTAGTCATCTTCATCATTATTACCATTTAAACATATGCATAGTGGATAATTAATGGGAGGGGCAACTCCCTAAAATATGAGTCTGCCCAATGATAATAAAAATATTTCACAAAATATACAAGTTACAGACTTTGCAGGGAAACCCCAAGTTTCTTCTTTACAATTTCTGCCAATATTGTGCAACTCGGCCTACACTGTTCAGCTCACCCGAACCACCATTCGAAGCGCCCAACCCTGCCGAGTCGAGTCGCCCAGCTCCTCAGGTAGAGGTGCGCACCCCCAAGCTGCCCTCTGCACCAAATCACTGTGCCCACCAGTCCTCCCTTCCGTCATGACTCGTTCAACACAGTGATCGTTCAACCTAGCTCGTGCCTCCGTTCGGACCTGCCCATGGCGTATCACCCACCTAGCGCCCACTTGTAGTTTGGCCTGTTGTTCTACACTAGCCCACACCTTCATTCACCTCAAAATGTCTTGTGCCTTCAACCTAGCCACAGCTTGCCGTTTTGCAACTTGCCCGCCGACCTATTCACCACACCGCAGAACCTCCAACCGCACCGTATATTCTCTGCACTGTCGACCCGCTGGTCATTCAGCCCAACTCGCCCATCGGACAGAGTGCCCGCCCTGTGCTTGCGATCTTTTTTCTATGACCCTTTGGTTCGGTGCCAAGGTCAAGAGCCACCTTCACCTACCTTGTCTTTTCTGCGTTCACTCCTTAGCTCACCCTCCCTTGAGCTCACACTGCCTTTGTGAACTCAAACTTAATGCTTTCTCCATTCAGGTGTTTGCCTATGTATAGCCTCTATATGAATACTTCATGGATCCACCTGCCCAGGTTGACCTCCAAGTTTAGCCAAACGTGCCCGCAACTCATGTCGGCTCGTCCATGTCGCCACCTCGCTCGGTCCACATGTGCGATATAAGTCTGCCTTTGCCAAGTTCACACACTTAGCCGAATTTTGTTTTTTCGACCTTCGTTGGCTCGTCACACATCACCAATTCATCCCATCGTCGCAACCTTTTGTCACAACCGACTCGCCCACTCACCATTGACTCGTCACACGCCCAGCTCGTCGTGTTTAACTGGGAGCGCACACACCCAACTCATCTTATATCACAACAGTGATTCGTGGGCTTGACACCCTCCCTCCCCTC
>APFE030833823.1:75850-137801 GCA_000404065.3 Pinus taeda
ACGATGACTTGTTTGGAGCAGCGAAACCCTAGAATCCAAAGCTCTGATACCAAATGGTATGAAACCAGCTCAAGAAAAGATAGAAAAGATAGATCAACGCCTTAGAATTCAGCCTCTTCGAGGGGGAAACCTCCTTTACATTACATAAATGAACAATTCTTGGATGATTCAAATGAAAAGACCTCCTCTATATATATAGGAGTCTAAGGGGTCATAACATAATCAGAGCCTACATAACAATAATAATGTAAGGGCACAATAATAACAATAATGGGCTTCTATGGGTCACAATAATAACAATATGGGGACTACATGGGCACAACAATATAATAAGAAGGTTTTACTAATAACAATAAGGGGTTATAGTAGTAGTATAAAGACCTAACAAATCACAACCACAATCTCACATATGGAACACAAGATATAAATGAAAACTTAATTATAGCAAATATTATTAGGAGCCATCCTAATGATACAAAAATTTTAGGCACCAACCTATTGTTACAAACTTTGTAGGAACCAACCTACATGAGACACTAATCCCCTTTGTTGCAATATTTATAGGAACCAACCTACAAGAGACACTAGTCCCCTTTGCAACATGATTTCCTAGCACCAACCTATAGAAGACACCAATCCTCTGTACTGCAATATTTGCAGGCACCAACCTACAAAATACATTGATCCCATTTTCTAAAAGACTGATAGTCACCAACCTATAAAATACACCAATCCCCAATGACACAAATATTCATAGGCAACAACCTACTTCACTAAGTCTCTTTGCTAATTATTCCTTCACCATGTTTGTTATCTACTTCCAACTTCACAAGGTGTGCTTGTTGTTTCTTCCTTCACCATGTCTGCTTGTTGCTTCTACCTTCACCAGGTTTGTTAGTTTCTTCTTCTTTAACTAGGTCTGCTTGATTCTTCTACCTTCACCATATTTGTTATCTACTTTTATGTTCATTAGGTTTTCTTATTGCTTCTTCCTTCACTAGGTTTTCTTGTTGCTTTTTCCCTTACCAAGTCTACTTGTTTCTTTTGTCCTCACCAGGTTTACTTCTCCCAAACTTGTTTTTGTGAAGTTGAATAACGTGCCATGTATCTAATTTCTCAAATATATTTTTTAATTTATGAAATTTTGTATGCCTCCTTGGATATTTAAAATTTGCAGTCTTAAAATTCCTATAAAACAAGTGATAGAAAAAATTACAAATTGACCTATTTGAAGAAGATTTCAAGAGCATTCATGAACCCTAACTTCGAAAAGGAATATATCTGAAATTGTAGGGAAAAAAAAGTATGAAATTTCTATTAAATTTACCTAGATATCACATATTTATCTCCTCAATATTGCATAGTCTAAAACATTCTAGAAAGAAAATTATATTGAAAATGCCAAGATTATTTGTTTGAAGCATATTTTAGGACCATTTAGGATCCTAACTTCCTTAGAGGATATCTCCAAAATTACAATGAATCAAATTATGAGATATATACCAAAAGTATATAGAGATATCTTGTTTTTCTCCTTAATATTTCATTGTATGAAACATTTCAAAAATAAATTTGTAGTGAAAATGTTGTGCTAATATGCTTGAAGCAGATTTCAAGAGCATTCAAGAAGCCTAACTTCTTTAAAGCATATATCCAAAAGTGTAGTGAAATAACACTGATGAGCCTCATAAATGGCTAATTATATGGGCTCATTTTACCTCCTAACCTAGTCAAATCAACCATTCTCCTACCTTATTATATGATTTTCTAATTATATTTATGCTTATAGAGTGAATTGAGTTAGTTATGATGCCATGTGATCTAACATGTATTTAATGCAGATTATTGATGGATTTCGAGGTCAAAGTCAAGGATCCAGTGGTCAAATGGTAGAAATAACTTGAAGTAGACAGAGGAGAGGACTTATAGGAGGGAATCCCCCTCATTTATTACTCCTCACTTCGAATTCCCCTTCATTTAGCTCAAAGTACAAGAAGTCAAATCATGCACTAGAAGGCAGCCGAGCAAGTGGAGGATGACTAATAGTTATCTCGATTTTTGGGAGCCAAGCCTCCCTGATTTTAAGGAAGTTGTTGGTAGCTTCAAATGTATAAGTAGAGAGGCCTAGGGCTTCACTAGGGTAAAATTTTTGCTTATGTAAACTTTGCTCAAATTTCGAGCTTATTTTTGTGTGACAATTTCATGTAATCTTGTTATTTTTTGATAATAAAGATGGAATCCTTTTTGAGCTAGAACTAATTTACCTCAGAGGGATAAAGCTCTTGGGTTAGGGCCCAATCCAAGCAGCCAAGCTTCTCTTCAATTGTATTTGTATGCTTTACTTTAGTTGTAGATTAGTTTGCTGTTAGACATATTTCTTTTATGGTTAAGAATAGGTTGCTTTTGATGATTTAATAGTTTGCTTCCATTTGTGCTTTTTGTAGCAGGTTAAGTAGCGATCAACAAAGATTCAAAAGGCTAGCAATAGTGCCTCGGCCTCTCTTCCTCCCTCTGGGACCATGATTTGAGGCAAAGACTCTCTTGCTTCCCCAAAAACACAAATTTTCCTCATTCATAGGACTTCTAGTGTTTGCAGCTCTTTAGTAGGTTAATAGTCTAGTTTTGTTTGCTTTAGATCTCCTTCATCACGTTCAATTCCTGATTTTCAATAGTACTCTTTCATGCTTTCCTTTCCTACAACATTTTTCAGCATTTCCTTTCATAGATCATAGTTTAGATCATTTTAATGCAAAACTCAGTTTTTCTAGATGCACTCATTTCATTGTTTTCTTGATCTTCTGGGTTAACTGTCAGTTCCTTTGCTACAGATCTCTTCCAGCAATAGGCTAACTTGTCAGCAACCACACCCTCCATCTGATCCATGCCCTATAGGTCTCCCAAACCTCACCTTAATTCTGCCTTAGTTTCCTGCATTTTTCATCAAACTTCTTTCTCTCTCCTTGAGCAAACCCACTCATATTTCTCTCTCCTGGTGGTTCATGGTAGACCATAGGCACCCTAACACCTCATCCCAACCTTCATCCACCTTTTTCACCCACTTTCACACCCTCAAAACAGCTGAAATTTCTCTCAGCCCCCTCCCGTAGGCCTCATGTAGTTTCCATGTTTCCTCCTGTTGTTTCCCTGTGTCCTCTTGTAGTTTTTCTTGTAGGCTTTTTTTTGAAGGCCGAGTGTGGGAAAATCCTCTAGAAGGCCACCTAAGACCTCCTAGGACCCATCCACACCATCTTCCATCCTCCCAAGCTCCAAAACCACCCTTTAACACCACTTGTTCACTGCCACACACACAATAAATTAGATGCATGTCAAATTCACATAAAAACACATAAAAATTCAAAAATATGTTTTTTTCTTATTTACTTCCAGAAATAGCATGGTTAGATGTTGTTTCCTTTCTTGAGTAGGTAATGGCATTGCTTTCATGGTTTTCATAGTGTTTTTGGCAAAAGTAGAATTAGCTTGTTAATTAGGGTTTACTAGGTCTTACCTTACATTCCAGTCATTTTTTCTTTCTGCAATTAGAATAGCTTCTATAGAGTAATCTTTCTTTATTTCATCACACATAGAGCTTCTTCTAAGATCTATAGAATTTAGCTTGAGCTCCTAGTGATCTTGCACCGGCTGAGCAAGTGACAACCTGCAGTAAGAACTAGTACTTGTGCATACAACACTGATGCTTCCAAGTTTGTTGTGAACTACCAGGTTGATAAAAGTAAAGTTAGTAGCCCAGGAGCTGCAGCATTTTTGCTGCAATACTGGCGCTCACCACTTTTTGGCATCATTTCCAGGGAAGCGTCAGAGTATTTTGTGATTACTACTTTCTTCTATTTCCTATTGCAACATTATGCTAATAGTTTATTTCAGCAAAAGTAGACTAGTCATTTCTTCTCTTTCAAGTTCTGCATTTCTTTGCTTTCCTTTCCAATTCTGCAAATTTCATTTCAGCAAAAGTAGACTAGTCATTTCTTTTCTTTCAAGTTCTGTATTTCCTTGGTTTCCTTTTCAATTCTGCAAATTTCCATTTCAGCTAGTTGCAATTTGTTTTGTTCAATCACAGTTTCAGTTTCTGCAGGTACTATCACTGTGGGGAAAAAGAAACAAAAAACCAACCAAAAATATTTCCTTTCATACCTCGTAGGAATAGAGATAACTCAAGAAACATTTTTCCCAACACCCCCACTACTTTACACAACTAACCTTCTCTCTTCTTCGGTGGCTACAATCAAGAAGAACCCTTAGGTGAACAGCCAGACATATTTGAAGAACCTATAGGGGAAGAAGAAGAAGAAACCATCCTTCTGGAGCCAATGGCTGAAAACATGAATGCTAGGGGGAATGGAGAGAGAATAGAGGGTACCTTTCCCATTCGGGAGACTAATGGGGACACCAAAATGAAGAATATAAGCCCTTCAACCCTACCTCACTTCCATGGTCTAACTACAAAAGATCCTAACACCTTCTTGTTTGAGTTTGATGTCATTTGTCGAACTTATGACTATGCAGAAGAAGAGAAAAAGTTGAAATTGTTCCCTTCTACTCTCAAGGATGCAGCACTGCGCTGGTTCATGGGTTTACCTGGCAATAACATCACAACTTGAGCTCAGATGCAACGAGCCTTTAACAACAAGTATCGAGACTATTGTAGGTCAAAAGATACTAAAGAAGAAATATTTTGAATGACCATGGGAAGTGATGAGTCCCTAGAAGACTACAAAGACAGGTTCCAGCTCAGTTACAAAAGGGTCGGGTGTACACTTGACCCTGAGTCTTTGAAGTTGGTCATGCTCAAGGGAATTTGGGAAAACCTTCTAGACACCCTCCATCTACCGGTCGAGGGAGACATCTACCAACTATCCTATGAGGACATAAAGACTATTTTTAGAAACCATTCTAGAGCATCCAGAAAGAAAGGTGGGGGGGGTCAACCCATAGCCAATACCTCTTCTTCCAATTCATCCATTAAAGGTGAAATTGGAAACATGCTGGAAGACTTCAAGAGTGAGCTGCTACAGACTCTTGCCATGCAAATGGATACCTTACATATCAAAAGAAAACAAGAGGAAGCAGAGAGGGCTTTGGCCATTTTTTGTCCTAGATGCACCAAGAGGCATCCTAGGAATGAATTCCCATTGAACTCCATAGAGGTTTGTTCAGTCTGTGAAGAAAATCATTCTACAGACAAGTGCGCTTCCTTGCCCAGACTTAAAGCTATATACCAAGGGGCCGAAGGAGTCACTTAACAGATCCATTACATAAACCAAAGGAGGCCGCATTAACCTAGACCATACCAGTAGGGGATGCAAGGGACATCTCAGGCATACTACAACCCCAACCAAGTTCCCTCCATACCTTCTTGGGCTCCCCCTGCTCATCCTTCCTAGTCCAAACCACCTCCTTGGTCCTTCACATCTCAATATCATGCCCAACCAGCCGCTCATTCATTTCAACCCTATGCTCAGCCACAACCTCAATGGAATGCATCTCATTAGGGGTGGAGGCCCCAATACAACTCTCCTCCTGATCTTCTGCCTCCACCACCTGCCCAACCACAACCGTTACCTTCTGCTCCACCAAGGCAACCCTAAATGCATGCCTAGCCAATTCTGAACCCGAACAACAAACAGGCTCAGCAAGTGTATAGTGGGGAACCACCATGCCCAACTTACGCTGTGGAGATTCAAGAAATCAACTTGCGATCTGGGAAAGTTCTCCCAAATAGCCAGCCTCCACCCAGGGAGGTTGAGGAAGATAAAGAGGAAAGTGAACCTAAAGCCAATCCACCCTTTCCTGAGAGACTATCAATGACAATCCAACCTACCCCAAAAGAGACTGAACTCCTGGGAGAATTGAAACATTTATGTGTCAAGATACCACTTCTCCAAGCCATAAAATATGTGCCTATCTACAATAGGTTGATCAAAGAGAAGTGATTTAGGCATCTAGGAAGGGCAAGAGAGATGCCCCAACCATCAATTTCATAGGACAACTGTCCAACCTGATGTTGGGGCAGATAATCTATCCAAAATATTTGGATCCTGGTAGCCCAGTAGTTGATGTCCACATCAATGGCACAATGGTCCCATGTATCTTGATTGATCTGGGAGTTGCAATTAATGTGATGATGAAGGACACAATGCTCAAACTTAACCTCCAGGGCTCCTTGAGGAAGACCACAATGGTGTTGCAACTAGTGGACCGCTCCACCGTGGCCCCTGAGGGGATTGTAGAAGATGTGATGGTCTCCATTGATTCTTGGGAGTACCTTGCTAATTTCTTAGTTCTCCAACCAAAGGCAAAGCTCACTGGCTATCCTCTCATTCTGGGAAGACCCTGGTTGGCTACGGCCGATGCCTACATCAGCTGCCGAGCTAGGAACATGACCATCAAGAACAGGCATATGTCCAAGCAGTTGACCCTATATCCTCCTACCCAACCCTTGCTAGAACATGATCCACCTCTCTGGTTGGAGGAGGAGGACGAGGATGAAGTTTATTCTGCACCACTTTATGCATTAGAAATTGCCATGGGAGGAAAACTACAAGATGAGGATGATGTGATTGAAAATTTGATTCGAAATCCACCTCCCAGTGTATCACCATTAGAAGACATAGTAAGAGAAACCCAAAAAGATCCCTCAACTGATCTCTGTGTGGCCGACCCTACTTCTCTCCGTGTCAAAAAAATAGAGTTCGGCCCAGAAAGAACATTGAAAATAAATCCATCCCTATCTCCTTCCCAAGAGAAGGAGCTATGCAACCTGCTGAGAAAACATCTAGATGCCTTCGCCTAGAGTTATAAGGAGATGAAGGGAGTGCACCCTTCAGTATGTACTCATCATATATACATCAAGAAATATTGAAAACCAGTTAGGCAGCCTCAAAAGAGGATGAATCCAACACTTAAACATATCGTTAAGGAAGAACTGCAGAAATTGCTTGATGCGGGATTCATCTATCCCATCTCTGACAGTGAATGGGTCTCTCCTTTGGTGCTAGTGCCAAAGAAAAATGGTAAGTGGAGAATTTGTGTCAACTATCGGAAATTTAACAAAGCCACTAAAAAGGACCACTTTTGTTTACCTTTCATAGATCATGTGTTAGACGATCTAGCAGGGAAAAAGTTTTTCTCCTTCCTAGATGGGTTCAGCAGGTACAATCAGATTCAAATCAGCGCGGAAGACTAAGATAAGACCACTTTCACTTTTCCTTGGGGCACCTTTGCATAGTCGGTCCTTCCTTTTGGTTTGTGCAACGCTCCAGCCACTTTCCAAAGAGCGGTATTGAGTATATTTTCTGAAATGGTTCATGATGTAGTAGAAATATACATGGATGATTTTACTCCTTATGGCTCTGACTTTCAGGAAGCTTGATCTAACCTAGGAAAAGTTCTAGATAAGTATGTTGAGATGAACCTGTCCCTTAGTCTGGAAAAATGTGAATTCCTGATGATTGAAGGGACCGTGCTAGGTCATGCAATATCTCAACAAGGACTGTAGGTGGACCCCAACAAAATTGCTATCATTCAAAGGGTCCCACCTCCTCAAAAGGTGAGAAATTTCAGAAGTTTCCTAGGCTTAGCTGGATATTACAGGAGATTCATTAAAGACTTCAACAAGATAGTCTCTCCTTTGTTTGGCCTCCTAGGAAAAGATGTTGAGTTCATATGGTCGGAAAAATGTCAAGAAGCCTTAGATACCTTGAAGAGAAAGCTAGTGACTACCCCAATTCTCAGAGGCCCAAACTGGGTCTTGCCATTTCACATTCATACAGATGCCTCGAACAAAGTGATAGGAATAGCCTTACGACAAGTTTATTAAAATTTACCTTATGCCATATACTTTATAAGCAAAAACTTGTCAAAGGCAGAGTTAAACTATATAGTGACCGAGAAGGAACTCCTAGTTGTCGTGCATTCCTTAAACAAATTCAGACATTATATCATAGGCTATCAAACCTTTGTGCACACTGATAATGCTGCAATTAGATATTTAATGAACAAACTAGATGTAAATGCTTGCATTATTAGATGGTTGCTTTTACTGCAGCAATTTGATTTGACAATTATTGATAAGCCTGGTAAAGAGAATGTTGTTGCTAACTTTTTGGCTAGAGTGAATTTGCCTACAGGTGAAGAAGGAATGGTGGATGACCAAATGCCAAATGAACACCTATTTGCTATATCAATACTTTCTCCATGGTTTGCTGATCTAGCACACTACTTGGTTTCAGCACAGTTCCCACCACACCTGCCCTCAAAAGAGAAGAGCAGGATAGTAAGGAAAAGTGCCCCTTTCACCTGGATTAGAGGCAATCTCTTCAAACTTGGCCCAGATCAGATCTTGAGAAGATGTGTCAAGGAGGAGGAAGTCTTTGACATCCTCCTAACCTGTCATGATGGGCCTTGTGGAGATTATTTTGCATCAAAAAGAACCGCCTTCAAGATATTGCAAGCAGGCTACTACTAGCCCACTCTTCATCAGGATGTGAGGAGATACACGAGCCAGTGTGATCGGCATTAGAGGATGGGGAAACCCACTCCAAAGGATGAAATTCCCATGCAACCTCAAGTGACCTTTGAGCCATTCGAGAAGTGGGGCATGGACTTTGTGGGGCCTATCAACCCCCTTCAAAGCAGAAGCAGTACATCATTGTGTGCACCGAGTACCTGAAAAAGTGGGCAGAGACAAAAGAAATCAAATCAGTGACAAAAGAAAAAGTAGGTGAGTTTTTAAGAGAAAACATATTCTACAAATTCGGGTACCCGAGAGAGTTGGTCACAGACCAAGGCATTTAGTTCACTTCCAGCCTGATTGAAGACCTGCTCACACATCATAAGATCAAGCACAAGACTTCCACCCCTTACCATCCACAATACAATGGGAAAGTGGAGGTCACTAACAGAGCTTTGGAAAGAATACTAACCAAGGTAGTGAGCAGCAGCAGAAAAGACTAGGTGGACAGATTTGTTGAGGCCACTTGGGCCTACAACACAACATGGAAGACCACCACCGGGTTCACACCCTATGAACTGGTCTATGGGAAGAAGGCTTTGCTGTCGAATTTAAATTCAATACCCTAAGGATGGCAGCTCAGCTGGACCTAGACCTCAGCCATGCATAGAAGAGGAGATTACTTCAACTCAATGGATTGGATGAATACAGATTGCAAGCCCTTCTCCATACAGAGGTAGTTTAGCTTCAGAGAAATATATGACATGACAAAAATATCAAGGAGAAGCAATTCCAAGAGGGAGATTGGGAAATACTCTATGATTCAAGATACAAAGATTTCAAAGGCAAGATGAGGACAAGATGGCTGGGACCCTACACTATGGAGAAAATAAATGACAATGGTTAAGTTCTGATCAGAACCATTGATGATGAAGCCATCCCCATTCTTGTCAATGGACATCGGTTAAAAGTCTACAAGAAACCCCTCTCCAAGCGAGAGTTTATTGAATATTTGAATAAAACAGTGATGGTAGTGGAGCATGTCATAGCTTCAACTTCACCCACTCACTGAAGAAAAGAAAAAATAACAAAATAAGGACCCAAGTGAAAACCTCCATGAGGCACTTGAGTTCCATCATTGGGTTGAAAATCTCTTCCGAGGCGGCCCAGTGATGAAAAAAAGAGAGGAAAAAATAAGATCCCTGGGTGAAAACCTCCCTTGGAGGCGCCCAGGGCAGCGAATTAAGGTGAAAACCTCTCTGAAGCGCCCTGGTTGTTTTCGAAAAAAAACAAAAAAACAAAAAAAAAAAGAGAAAAGAAAAATGAATTTTTGTTGCATTGAAGGGTTGCAGGAGAACTACAGGAAGTAGAAGAAGTTGCTAAGGGAACCTTGACATTCACACCAGTATCCATCTCACCTTCTCCACACCTTACTCCATCATATTTGGCATCTCTTTCACCCCACTGTACTTTTTTTTTCAAAATTGTGTTTTCTACAGGAGGCTTTGTGTTTTCTAAAGGAGGCTCCTGTAGAAATTACAGAGAGCCAAAAATGTCTAGAAATGGCAATTTGAGGGACTAGGAGTGCTTCATGAGGAACTTATCATCCCTCTTACCACCCTCAAGCCTCGTTGCTATCATTTCCAAGCCTGCATCACACCCACAAGCATCATTTCTTTTCCTGTCCAAAAAAAAAAAATATTACAGTTTTCTAATATGGGAAAAAAAAATAAGAAAAAAAGGAAAAAGGCACCAATAACCTCACCTGAAGCTGACCTATTTTCCCTCCATCATGAATGACACCTTTGGCATTATTCTCGAGCTCCAAGCACCCGGAGAAGCTGAAGTTTCAAGGGGAGAAGCAGCTGCAGGAGCTCCTATAGGAATTTCTATAGTAGCTAATCCCATAGAAGTCCAGCACCAACAGCAAAAGAGTGCACATATGAAGGTTGGAAAGGCACATGTAGCTCAGCTCCAACAAAAGAAGAACCTGGAAAAGTCCACAATCACACATTAGCTAGCAAAGACAACATGCATGAAGAAGAATGAAGGCATGCAGCAGAGAGAGAGAGCCACAACACCTCACAACAAATACACTCGGATCACGGGTAAGTAACTAAATCACTTCTCTATTTTCATTTGTGTAATTAGGAGTCATACGAAGGCAACGAGATGGTTGATATTGAACAAGGAAAAGATGGCCAGTTATCTTGGCCACCTTCATCTAGTTGACTCCACTCATCCGAGATGTCACCCACACGTGCGCACAGTCAACTCAAGAAAAAGATGTCAAGGACAGGTAGTGGAGGAAGAGTGATCTCCGATGCAATAATGAGGGATGATTACAAGGAGGGGCCATGATGACCAAGCAGGTGGGGACCAACGGTCTGAATATGGCCAACGTACACCTTTCCAGCTCAGCACTCATAACCAAAAATATCTATAAAGGGTAATGAGCACTCCTCCCTGCGTATTCTCAGCACCTTTTCTTCATTTTCTCCTTGTAACTCAGCTACAGTAGCCTTCTTGTGTGCCCACAGCCTCGTAACTACCATCCTTCATTGATTTCCTCCCTATCTTTGCTCTCAACATTTTCTACAGGAGCACCTACAGGAAATCTACAGGAGGGATAGCGGGCTTCTACAGGAGGGGCAGGGAGCCATTTTGAAGGGAGAAAACACGGTTTTTGGCATGAAATTTAGTCTGAAGAGATAGGTTTCATGCATACCCCCCGTTGAATATCAATATATGAAAGAAGTGGTCTCAATTTGAGGAGGAAATAAGTCTTTAAGAGGGCAGAAAATACATAAAAAAAATTATGTTATTTAAAAAAAACACAGTGTCCTCTGTTTTTTAATTTTTCTCAGAAACTCTTGTCTCCACCTCCATATTTGGTTTTTAAAAAAAGCACAGGCAGTATGACAGGAGGGTTTGTGAGAAGGAAGCTCACTAACTCCACTAGACTCCATGCACATCCCCAAGTAGTGGACATATTCACAAGGGCAAATTGGATGAACTTCTTTGAGAAATTCTGAGGGTTTGATGAGGAGATTGCCCAAGAATTTGCTCTCTATCTGGACCATCACACAAGAACACATACCACTGTAACCATTAGAGGCCTCTCCATCTAAATAACCCCAGAATTCATTAGTAGGGTCACTACCCTTCCTCTTGGGCTACCTTGGAGTAAAGATGAAAAACCCATTGGCCGGGCTGCCAAGAAGAAATTCTTCCAAAATAATGAAACCCTTGTGGAAGATAAAAATGGAATTAGAAGGGCTAGTATACCATATCCCTGGGATGAGGTTAGCTACCAAATAATCAAATACATTTCTTGTGAGGGGAGGCACAACATTGTCTATGGTTATCATTTCAAGATCCTCCATGACTTGAGGTATGGCATGGATACCCGAGCACCTCAGAAGCTCAGTATACCTTATTTTCTCCTTCAGTCCCTCATTGACTCCAGCACCAAGGTACAAGTAGGAAATTCAGGGCAGTTAGATCACCATGGCTTAATCAAACTCCTAGTAGAGGAAGCCCTCCATACCTTTACACTCCCTATAGAATGGGAATTTTTCCAGAATATGACAGCTAAGGATGACATAAAAGCATTGACCTATGATGTCAGTGCTACTGGCAGTGAAGAGGAAGAACAACAAGGAGGAGAAGGTGAAGCTAGTGGTGACATAGCAGAGCAAGAAAGGAAGGAGGAAGGAAAAGAAACAGAGGAAGAAAAAGTTGAAGAGACAAAAAAAGAGACAGAAGAAGGAGAAAAGGAGGCAGAGAAGGCCGAGCAAGGAGAAGATTCCCCTACGACTTTGGAAAGAGAGGCAGTAGCAGCCCTCACTACCCTCAGCACACCAGTCAAGCCAAAGCAGAAGAGGAAAAGACAAACCTCCATGTATTTTAGGGCAATGAAGAGCATAAGAATTAAAACAGGCAAACCTCAACCCTCTTCAAAAGTTCCCATTACCATTGAAGATTCACCATATGCCAAGGTGAAAGAATCTCCTTCCAAGACACCTATCACATATGAAAGGGGGACTCCAAGATCTTCTACATGGAAGGGAAAGGCAGTACTACAGGACCCAAAGCCAGACCTATAGGAGGCTGAGATAGTCCTACAGGAGACACTGTCTAAACTACAGGAGACCCAAAAGCTTGAGGAAAGGATAGAAGTACAGCCAGAGGTGAAGGAGAAAGCAAAAGAGATACAAGAACATGACCCCTAGCCTAGTCTTGCCTCCTATTACAATCTACTTGAGGGAGGCAGAATAATCCCACAGAAATTTGCAATTCCACTGTTTTTCGAATTGGAGAAAGAAAGAGTGAGAACACATAGGTGGATGCAGATAGCCAAATCCAAAGGGGTTGAGGATGTTGGCCATATGGAAAACAAACTCAGGGAAATGGGCAGAGAATTGAGTGCTCTCAGAGACTGAGAAGCCATCACAAGAAGCCACCTTGAAAATGAGAATGAAATCCTAAGGAGGCAGCTGCAAGAGAAAGAGACTCAGCTGGCATACATGGCCAGCTTATCCATGGACGCATTACAATGTAGAACACTAGCCAAATCTTATGGCTTCTATCTGAAGGACCAATGGCTTCAATTCCAAATAAAGACTTTGGCACAAAGAGGCACAATGCCTTTCCAAGACTACAAGCAGTTCATGGACCTATGTGACCAGAGCACCTCAGAGGATAAAGCAACGATGGCAGAGTTCTACCTACACAACATGGCCCTCACAAACATGAATGTGTGGGACCCCAATGCCAAGCTAGGGGACCTGCAATTAATGGAAATGGCCTCATGGATGAACCATGAATAATAGAGGGCAGTAGAAATGAAAATATTGATGATAAAAGAGCAGAATGAGCCATTAATGATAAGAGCTGAGCCATCAGATCTTATGGCACTCATCAGCACACACAACCTACTTGCCAATGACCCTTAGATTGCCCCCAAATATCTAACCAATCAAGCACAAGCCATTGCACACTTTGAAGATATGCAAAGGCTACTTGGGGATGACTGTGTGCATGCATGCATGAGAAGATGGAACACCTTACCTCATAGTTTGCAGATCGGGGAATACCATTCCCCCATGAGGCTGAAGGAGGCATTGAAAAGAGTGTCAATGTACAAGCGCTCCATGCAAAGGCAGAAGGTCAATTGGATTGGCCTCAAACTACGTCCCCCACTCCTCTTAGGTATGCTGGAAGGTAGAAGAGAAGAAGAAGAGGAGGAGCAGTGGAAGGACATAGAAAGAAAGACAGGGTTTCATGGCCAACATGAGCAGACCACATCAAAAGCTTAGGATGCTAGGGAGGCCACCAGGTCCATAAAAAATGAGGAGATTGACTAAGTTTCTCAGAGGATGAGCAACACCTTCAGTAGGGGGGTGATGATGAGCCTCATAAATGGGTAATTATATGGGCTCATTTTACCTCCTAACCTACTCAAATCAACCATTCTCTTAGCTTATTGTATGATTTTCTGATTATATTTATGCTTATAGAGTGAGTTGAGTTAGTTATGATGCCATGTGATGTAACATGTATTTAATGTAGATTATTGATGGATTTCGAGGTCAAAGTCAAGGATCTTGTGGTCAAATGGTAGCAATAAATCGAAGTAGATAGAGGAGAGGACTTATAGGAGGGAATCCCCCTCATTTATTACTCCTCACTTCAAATTCCTCTTCATTCAGCTCGGAGTACAAGGAGTGAATCATGCACTAGAAGGCAACCGAGAAAGTGGAGGATGACTGATAGTTATCTTGAGTTTTTGGAGCCAAGCCTCCCTGATTTTAAGGAAGATGTTGGTAGCTTCAGATGTATAAATAGAGAGGCCTAGGGCCTCACTAGGGTCGGATTTTTGCTTATGTAAACTCTGCTCAAATTTCGAGCTTTTTTTTGGTGACAGCGTAATGTAATCTTGTTATTTTTTGATAATAAAGATGGAATCCTTTTTGAGCTAGCACTGAGTTACCTCAGAGGGTTGAAGCTCTTGGGTTAGGGCCCAATCCAAGCATCCAAGCTTCTCTTCAATTGTCTTTGTATGCTTTACTTCAGTTGTAGATTAGTTTGTTGTTAGACATATTTCTTTTATGGTTAAGAATAGGTTGCTTTTGATGATTTAGTAGTTTGCTTCCATTTGTGCTTTCTGTAGCAGGTTAAGCAGTGATTAGAAAATATTAAAAAGGCTAGAAATAGTTCCTTGGCCTCTCTTCCTCCCTCTGGGACCATGATTTGAGGCAAAGACTCTCTTGCTATCCCAAAAACACAGATTTTCCTCATTCATAAGACTTCTAGTGTCTGTAGCTCTTTAGTAGGTTAATAGTCCAGTTTTTCTTTGCTTCATATCTCCTTCATCATGTTCATTTCCTTATTTTCAATAGTCCTCTTCCATGCTTTCCTTTCCTACAGCATTTCTCAACATTTCCTTTCATAGATCATAGTTTAGATCATTTTAATGCAAAACTCAGTTTTTCTAGATGCACTCATTTCATTGTTTGCTTGATCTTCTGGGTTATTTGTCAATTCCTTTATAGAAAATCTCTTCTAGCAGTAGGCTAGCTTGTCAACAATCACACCCTCCATCTGATCCATGCCCTATAGGTCTCCCAAACCTCACCTCAATTCTGCCTCAGTTTCCTGCATTTTTCATTGAACTTCTTCCTCTCTCCTTGAGCAAACCCAATCATATTTCTCTCTCCTGGTGGTTCATGGTAGACCATACATGCCCTAACACCTCATTCCAACCTTCATCCACATTTTCCACCCACTCTCATACCCTCAAAACAGCTGAAATTGCTCGCGGCCCCCTCCTGTAGTTTCCCTATTTTCCTCCTATAGTTTCCCTGTGTCCTCTTGTAGTTTTTCTTGTAGGCTTTCTTTTGAAGGTCAAGTGTGGGAAATGCCTCCAAAAGACCACCTAAGATCTCCTAGGACCCATCCACACCGTCTTCCATCCTCCCAAGCTCCAAAACCACCCTTTAACACTACATGTTCACTGCCACACTTACACACAATAAATTAGATGCATGTCAAATTCACATAAAAACACATAAAAATCCAAAAATATGTTTTTTTCTTATTTACTTCCAGAAATAGCATGGTTAGATGTTGTTTCCTTTATTGAGTAGGTAATGGCATTGCTTTCATGGTTTTCATAGTGTTTTTGGAAAAATTAGAATTAGCTTGTTAATTAGGGTTTACTAGGTCTTGCTTTACTTTCCAGTCTTTTTTTCTTTCTGCAATTAGAATAGCTTCTATAGAGTAATCTTTCTTTATTTCATCACACATAGAGCTTCTTTTGAGATCTATAGAAGTTGGCTTGAGCTCCTAGTGATCTTGTGCTGGCTGACCAAGTGACAACCTGTAGTAAGAACTAGTACTTGTGCATACAGCACTGACGCTTCCAAGTTTGTTACGAACTACCGGGTTGATAAAATTAAATTTGATAGCCCAGGAGTTGCAGCATTCTTGCTACAATACTGGCGCTCACGAAAGCCTAAAACCCTTACCACATGACAAGAACATCTTCCCCCCATATCCTCCATGTTTTATGGAAAAAACATCCTATAAGAAAAGTAATAGAAAAAATTCCAAGTTGACTCGTTTAGTCCACAAACTACGTGTTTGCTCCACTTTTTAGACCCAAAGAGCATTCCCCACCTTCTATTGCATACCTCATATATATTCTTGTTTGGATGGTATTTAAATGCACTAATCGTATAACGTTTATATGTTCACTTATGGGTATTACTTGTAAAATTGGTTGGGCCAACTTGTACTTTCTTTTTAGGCCAAGCTGATAGAATATTTCATATATCCTCATTCCTATGGAATTAGAGGAAGTGCAATATAACTTCAAATAAGTATCATAATAATATTTTCAAATATATATCCTATGCTCTGATTTGAGCTAGGTATTTAGAGTAAACATCCTTCAAAAATAGGTTATCCAAACTATTCATCAAGAAAAAATTGGGTATTCAAACAATATTTCCAACAATATTCATTTTGCAATCTTTATCTTAGACATGTATAGTCCCCCATTGTGTTTGACATTAATGAGAAAAATATTTCCAACAATATCCCCTTAACTTTGACATTCTTGATCTACCCCTTTTTCATAAGTGTTGGAGTACTTCCAATGAATCCATGTGCCTAAAAAGATCATGAATGTACTCATATTCATGTTTGAAAGATATGCTTCGAAAAGTACTAGAATATGAGAAACCAACTACACTGATTGATATGGTGTCAATAAATATTGAATAAGGGAAGTATATTGTGGGATGATGGATATCTAAAACCATAATTCAATGTATTCATTACTTATTTTCATTTTCTATTTCATCATACTCGGTATATCTTCAAATATTTGTCTCTTTCACACAAGATTTGAACATAGACTTGTAGGGAATTCTTCAATCTCAGGTTCCAATGTTTTCTCTCCATCGAACATAGTCCATCGTTCTCTAGTGTCCTCTATAGATTGGTAAATATGATTGAAGGCTTCTAGTTCTGCTTCTTTATGTTGAGCATGACCTTCTAGATATTTTTCTTGTTGTAGATCATAATTACTTTGCTCTTCTATTACTCCTTGACATGTAGTTATGTTCTTGATAATTGTTAGGATTTTCTCCTCCCAAGATGTATATATTCTCTTGATTGTTGTTAGGATATGAGAGATTTCTTGGATTAGCATCATTCTTTACTTGATAAAGTTTTGGGCATTCTTAAACTCCCCTACTAGTTCATAATCCTTATATTGCATATGGATTAATGTATAGGGGGTTCTTATAGTATCAAATACAAAAAAATTGGAAATAAACACACGCACTTTCATGTACTTAGAATCCTAGCACTAATAAGACCTTGCTATTACCAAGTTATATGTTCTTCATGAGAGTTTCTTATTTCCATGAATGAAAACCTAATTGTAGAAAAAAATAAGAGAACAAAACTATCAAATTTGTAATTTCCTTAGCATCTCCCTAGAAGCAACGAAAAAAATGTTGAGAAATTTAATTGATTAAATTGACATTAAGTTATCATCTCAGGTGTGCGTAAACTTGTGATATGCAAGCACCATATGTTTAGGACCCGATCATCTAGACTACATCTATCAAATTGAAAAGGGAATTAACTTAATAGATTATTTCTAGGAGTTGGTATTAAACATTGAGGCCAATCTCATTTAGTTCAATCAACACTTCAAACAAATCCCATAATTATACTAAGCATTTAAATCAAAGAAATATGCAGTCATAAATCAAAACTAAGATATGTTGTAGCTACAGATCCATTTCTTGTATCTTTTTCTTTCTTAGGATCTTTAGATTATTAACCTCTAATATTTTTAGTAGCACACCACTCTAGGTGTTTTTTGTGTGAAGGTTCAAATATTCATTACTTCAAAAAAACATTACAGAAGATAAGAATTCGTTTTACTAGTCTGCCCGAAGGGAAACCAGATTGGTATGACAAGTTCAGTGTCTTGATATTACATTTATTTTTCCTGGCCATTCCATCTATCATAACAAAATTAGTGACAAAACTAATAGAGGGAGAGTAGGCGCACAAGCCATTGTTTTCAGAGAAAAAGTTACAAAAGCATAAAATAGTCAAAGACTCAATAGGGAGCATATCAAAATACATATAGGAATTTCAGAGCCACTATTGAAGCACTTCATCACACAAAACCCATGAATAAAATAACTAAGCTTGTCCTTAAGGAAACATGTCACCTGACATCATGCATGTAGAAATTGTAAAAGATTACATTCCCATGAATTGCTTGAACATGAGCATTGAAAACAATCAATCAAAACAAACATGACATGCCAATGGTCATTGGGTCTAGAACTCCAATCTACTACAAGGCACCATTATACTATTTCAAGCGACCACTCTGCCCCATTTTCCTCTAAGATTACATTAAGTGAGAGTGAGAGGGTGATCACTAATGGATACCATTGCACACTAGCATCTAATGGAATTCAAGCAGTGCACTTAAAGGATGGGATGAAGTTAGAAAATCACCAGAGTGTCACACCATGAGACAAGAAAATATATGAGAAATTACCACACTGAGATTTAATCAAGAGACAAGTACTAGTGCACAAGCTAGAGTGAGAGAAATTGAACTAATAAGCTATCATAACAACAAAAACCAACATGCTTCCCAGGTAGACAATGACATGAGAGTCAGAGTATCCGCAGAGGGGAAAATTGTCACGACCTTCAACAAACTAAAATTGTGCAAGATAGGTTGGGCGTGAGGCAAATCGATAGAAACAAACAAAAAAGTTGAATTTTTCCCCAAAAAATCCAATGGGATATGCTCGATGGAAGGAAGCCCACTGTGAAGTGTAATGCCACCATAATTCGCCATGCCTAAGAAATCCAGTGAATTCCCACTATTGGCCTTACTGATGAGTGCACAAATGCTAATATAATGACCGACATGACTGTCAAATCTCTTCATAGTCGAATTATCTACAAAGGTGGTGTAACAACCTTGAATTAGCAAAGGCATTTCTAGGTGAAGTTGGTGCCGACACAAGATGATGAATGTTGTCATGCGCACAGGAGGGAATTCTAGGAAATGATGCTACACCATCATGAAGAATCTAACCAAGAAGTAGTCACACATTATATCATTTGATGCTCGCCTAACCTGTAACATAAATGACCTATATTGTGGGTGATATGAAGGAACATGATTAGCCAGATGGCTTGCCATGATGGAATGTTCCACGATTGTCATGTCGTCACTTGGGATCATCACCCATGGTGGGGAGAACACCACACCAGGTTCATAACACATTTTTATTAAACTAAAGAGCATAAAAGAGTGATATATAAAACATAAATAAATTAACTTAAAACTTCAAGAATGAATTCATCTAATAAAGGAAATAAGAACAAATAACTCATGCACAACTGCAACTAGAAAATGCAGAAGTAAAAGACACCTATGAAAATGAACTATTGGGTAGTGTATACTGGACAAAGGGGGCCATGCCTCCCTTTTCATGCACTCCCAAGGAAGGCTAATCAACGACAAATAATATTTTATTTTAGAATTTATAAATTACAAGTCATAGACTTCATGCCCTTGTTAAATCATACTAGAAATGTGTTCTTGTATTTTCATTATTATGACATTGTTCCTCCTATTCTATATGGTGTTAAGATGTATGCAATACCCCTCATACTTATACACATATCTTACATTCCATAAAAGGAAAGAGGTTACAACAAGATGAGATCAATCCTTCAATATGTAGATCTCACAACCAACACATCTGTGATTTATCTTTATTAAGATAGATGATTTACATATTATTGGAAAGAATGAATTTAGTTTTTTGTTTATTGTTGGTAGATGTTATGGAGAGATTTGAAGAATCAAATCCACATGTGCAACCATAAAATAAAAATGTCAAAATATTTCGTTCCAATTATTGTCCAAATCTTTGACCAAAGATATGCAAATATTTTGATGGGGTTGGTGATGAATTAATAACACGAAAACCATATTGATGAACATATAAACAAAACCGATGTGCCTGTTTTGTTTTTTCTTTACTTTGTGCAACCAAACTTATCAATGAATAATTCCAAAAGTGATTACTATAGGAAATTCTAGATTTTATCATAAAATCCCCCCTTAAAAATGTGTTTGTACGAAAATTCTTTTTGAACTATGCCAATATTATACTAAATTTATGATATTCTAGATAAAACCCATGTCTTAAAATTTCTTTAGTTTTTATTCACTGATTTTTAAATGAAGTGGAAAAATCAACTCTAAAATCAAGTCGCTACAAGAATTCTAGTAGAAAAGTTGCGTTTTGGCAACATTGAGCTACTACCATATTTCTAGAAACTACCATGAAGACTACTAAAATTTTCAAGTAGTTAGCTAATTACAATTTATATGTTAAATAATCACCAAAACATGAGAATTAATGATTAAATGTCTCATGAGTTCACATGACATGAAGGCCTCATACAATGGGTAAATGTGGTAATATAAATAATGAATAAGTGGACATGAAGGGGAAAGTTGGGGAAAAATAAGCTACATGGCTTTTAAAACATGTAAAAACTAGAGCCCAACATAGGTGATTCAACTCTCATTTTTTACTCTAGATTTATTTTTTTTAAAGGAAGCGTACCACTGATTAGTTAGGGCCATATAATATCAAGATAGATTTTGATAATGGATCAACAAAGAAAAAGACCATTGATGAAGAAGGGGTTTATTTCCTAGTAAATCGCCAAAGGCTAAAATTGTATCGAAACCCTTTGACCAGAGAAGAATGTGTTAACAAATTGTTGTAGTAATTAGAAATAGAGATTGTAAGGTACATAAGACTTGTCTCCTTTTGTTCCAAATTGATAAATTATTTTTTCTTTCAAAAATAAAAATCTCTCTCTCTCTCTCTCTCTCTCTCTCTCTCTCTCTCTCTCTCACACACACACACACACAAACTATGAAAACTAGATTTATAGCACAATCAGCAATGTTAAGAAAATGTAGCTAGAAATGCTCAATTTGACTTTAGCCTTAGTCAAATTGAGTAACTCGAATTTCCACATCAATAGGACAACTTGGAGGCGGTTAACTAGTGTGACATGGCTCTTTTCACTTAGTTAGCTTAGTAAATTCAAGTTAGAGGGCTTGGAGTTCAGTTATGCATGTGTGATTACTAAATTCTAGTAATCCAATTCAGTTATCTTCAGTTGTATTTAGTCAACTTACCTCTAACTATAGATAGAGTCAGTTGAATGTCAGTTGTGTAGTGAGACAATTGTCTAACTCAAAGATCTATCAGTTAACTGATCAATCAACCCAAAGTAGCTAATGCATGCAAGGAATTTGAATTCCTCAGCTAAAGTGGAGATGACAAGGCAGTGTAATATTGGTTTTAGACTACTTTTGAGTGTTTAGGTGTTGCACGAGTCAAAAGACCAATCCTTGGAAATTGCACAACAAAATAGGAGGAAACTCCTATCTTTTAGGGGATAATTTCCTCAAGAATTGAGCAAGGAAATAATGTTAGAAAATGTAACTATGTTCGGTCTTCATTGATGTACTTGAGTCATCATGTAATATGATTGTTAAAAGGATAAATAAAAGAATTATTATTATTATTATTGTGACTTATTAAAGCATGGGTTTCATGCTTGGGTCAACATGTTTTAGTTCAAAGTCCCCATCAAGGACTTCTAGGATTATTTTGAGTCAATAGAGTCATTGTACTTTTAAACATACCCTTCCTAGTCTTTTGAATCATGTAAAATAGTTAAGTATTGAGTCAAATATAATTTATGTATCCTCCACACCATGTAAGCCTAGAAGAAGATCAATTCTGACTAAGGACCCTATTTGACCTCATATGAAATCTATAGATACAAGCTCATCGAATTCATTTGGAGCATCATTCTCACACACAAGTTCAATATCTCTTGTAGTTGGGAAAAATTGCAAAGTTCTCTTGTAGCTGGGAAAAAGGTGTGAAGTTTGTTGTCGAGAAGCCGAAGTGAATGTGAGTTTGGGGAAGTCTAAGTAGAAAGGAAAAATAGAAATTTTGGTGCCTCTCTTTTTCTGTTTTGTGATCTAGATTGGGAGATCGAAGTCTTCCAGGTTTCATTATTTATGGAAGCTTCCAGTTGCCAGAAGTTGCTGAAAAGAGGTCGAAATTCTCAGAGGCTGAGTTGGTGTGGAGGGAAGGTCTTGTCTTAGTCTAGGGCGAAGAGCCTCAAAGAATACTATTGAAAGGAAGAATTTCTTGACTGGTTTTTCCCCTCAAGGGGGGTTTTTCCCTGGCATAATGCCTACATCTGGTGTCTCTTGTTTTATATGTTGTTGCTTTGGTAATTTCTTGATGAACTAAAGGAAAGAAAATATAAATAATCGTAATAATAAGAAACATCACAAGTAATTATCAAGAATAAGAAAATATTTTTTCCTTTATGATTTTCTAAACATGGTTTCAGAGCTTTGGTGAAGAAGGAACAAAAAGGCAGTCTCAAGCACTTATTCAAGGAACCATTCAAAAGGATTATCTTAGGGAAGGAGTCTACTATATTCAAGGAAGATGTCTAACACAATCAAGGGAGAGAACAAAATTGAAGGGACCTCTAACTACAGGTCCTAGAAGAAGAGGATTGACCTAATCCTTGAAAAGAACAAGGTACCGGACTTGGTCAAAGGAAAAGTAAATAAGCCTACAAAGGACTCTAGTGATGTTGACAAAGTGAAATATAGGGAATTAAAATTGGTGGACATTCCCCTGATGGTAGAAGGAATAAATTGCAACCTTGTCCCAATCATAACTAACATTGATCATGCTTAGGAAATGTATGAAGCCTTGTCAAAGCTATTTACTATTAAAAACATTTGTCAAGTAGCAATTTTGAAGAATGAGTTAAGGACCAAAAAGATGATTAAAGAAGACACTATGGCAACCTTCTTTATGAAGATAGTTAGAATCAAGGATGATCTCTTGGCCATTGATGAAATTTTTCCAAACAAAGAACTTGTGATCATTGCTCTATTAGGATTGCCATCCTCTTGGGGTGCATTTGTTGCAGGTCTTAGCAGTTGGAAGGAAGCTCCCACTTTTGAAGAACTATGGACTGCTTGCAGTGAGGAAGAATTAAGGATCTCATTAGTTTCTAATCATAGAGGAGTATAAAATGCCTACATTGCTCAACATAAAGGAAAGAAATGAAAAGGACCAAGGAAGGAAGTTGACATGTCCAAGAGAGAATGATATCAATGCCATAAGAAGGGCGACTACAAGAGTGAATGTCCCGACAATTCAAAGAATAAGAAGAGAGATAGATATCATGCTAACTTTTTTGAGGAAGGAGACTCAAGGAAAGCCAATCCCGAAGAGTCTGAAATTAGGGACTTACACTACTAAGTCTGTTTCTTGTAGCTTTAGATATCTTGTTTTATATGTTTTATAATTTATAGGTTTTTAACATATTTTGGAAAAGACATTTTTATTGTTTTTATAAGTTTGTAGGTATCCCTCAAGCTTTAGAGGGAGCCCCAAACAACTACCTAAGATAAGTATCTCATTTCCTTTCATTTTTTGGTTTCATGTATTCATTTAGTTTAGATTATATTAAATACTAATCACCATTCTCCCTCTTTTGTCTTGATTAGGAAAAACATCTGCAAGAAGTATGAAGGAGGACCTCTCAAGGCAAGGTTGGTCAAGGAACAAAGGTATGTCTTAAATACATTGTTTTATTTATATTGAAAGGATTATTCATTTGACAATATATTACTAACATTTTTATGTCTAGCTATATTGAATCATAGTGATTCTTGTTTTGGGTGATTCGTCACTTGATAAATCTACCCACCCAACTCATATTCTTAACTGATTATGTAGAACAATATACAGGTTCTAGAGAACCCTAACCTAAGGGTATGTTAATATGAATGTTTGAAATTGTAAGCTACTTAGGGATACTGTGAAAATGCTATTTGAAGTTTGATGATGTCATGTTTGGGATTTTGGTATGATCTGGAAAACCTAACTTGTTAGGGTTGAATGATAAGGACTAGAATCTTGAACCTTTGAACTTTTTGGTAATGTTGGGTTTGTTATGATTTTACATTGAAACCCTAACTCATCAGGGTTTGGTGGAATGCACGAGCAAGACCCTTATAATGTCGTAGAAATGTTTTCCTTGGTATGGGTGTGTTTGTCTGATCAAACCTTAGTCTAATCAATTTTGTATTTCTAACTCTTATTTGATATTTTTTGTGAAGTTGGGTTTGACTAACACATTATATGAAATGTATTTTCATGATGATAAAATCTAGGCATGTATAGATATGTCCTTTTGGTTGAAACCCTAGCTTGGTCTAGGTCAGATATATTAATGTTGTTGGACATATGATATACTTATGTATGATATGTATGAATTCCTAGATATGTATGTTGACCTAGTTATTGATGTTCATAATCTTATGATTTAATGGAAGTCCTTTTTTTGAGATTCTAGGATGATGATTTTTGGAAATCTAGGGTTTGTAGCTAAATCCTAGTAGTAGTTGCATTGTCTAGTATGTGTGATATAACAATCTAATATTTATTTATTTAATGATTGTTGATATTGTGAAATGGAATCCTAAATTTTTGGATTTGAACCTTAATCGAAGTAAAAATCTCTTATGTGCACTATGATAATTTGATATTTGTGTAATATTGTTGAAATCTAAGTTTTGGTTGGGATTGATGGTTGATCGGAAATCTAGGGTTTGCAACTAACCCTAATGGAAGTTGGTCAAGATAATGACTTAGTGGTGATTGAATTTGATCAATTCTTTTGTATGAATTCTAGGATTTGTATGAATCCCTATTGAGAATTCTAACATATGAATTTTGAAAGGTTGTTGGATGCTTTATATTTGTTTGACTTATTTCTAGGGTTTTCTATATGTTGAAGTAAGGTATGTCATACCTTTGGAAGAAACATTGAAACCCTAGATGGAATGAAATTTGTTGTGAAGTAGTCTAGGGTGTATGACAAAGTCCCTAACAAGATGTTGAAAAGTATATGCCCCTTGTTTGTAATTAAGTCTGGGTATATGATATGTATAAAGTTAAAATGCTTCCGTGATTCTCACATCTAAGTTGTGCAGGTACACAATCTTCAACTTGGTGAATATTCTCTATGTGACAAGCATGATGAGGATGATAATAACTCTGATGAAATGGTTGGAAGCCACGAAAGATACCCTAATAATGAAAATAAGAAGCTCATCTCCCAGAGGAAGCCTGAATAGAAGAGATCTCTCTAAGACTAAGAGGGATACCAAATGAAGAGGTTCTTCCTGGTTGAGAGGGAGGGAATAGCTTGGTGTTAATTGAAGAATGAATTTCGAAGGATATGTTGTTGCATGAGAAGTAGGAAATAAAAGTATATAATTGAGGAATATTTTGTCCAATATTTGGTTAATAGTGCTATAAGTTGAGAAGCAACATTTAGAACAACCTCGGAGGTTTTTATTTGATTATGTACATGTGGAGGTATATTATTGATTAGGGTTGTGTTTGTACAGGTAAATCTCTCGAAGGTTTTTGATATCATTCTGGTTACCGATCTGTTCGATCGAGAGAGATTTGTGTTCCTTGATTTGTCAGATCAAGGTGTTAAGGCATTGTGAGGGAAGCATTTTGTAGGAAAGATATCTAGTCGACACTTTGTGTTGATGTCTGGGTCCCAAAGTTGGAAAGGTGGTGTTGGTTATTGAGCTCTGTTTTGGATACACACCTGGATTCTTGGGTTGGTAGTTAGAAAGTAAGCCTGATGGTACCTAGAGAGGTTGAAAGCTTGAGTCCATATTATTCCTGCATGGAGAGATTTCCTTGGTCAGGAATCTAGTCCATGGTATTATGATGCCTAAATTGTTGAGAGACCAATGGATACATTTCCCTAGTTAGAAATCTAGTCCATGGCATTGGGGTACCTAAATCTCTTCATGGTTCATATGGTTTGAGATTTTCCATTGTATTTGTACCTTATGAATACCTCCCTAGCTAAGAGGGAGTGTTGGAAAATGTAACTATGTTTGGTCTTCATTAATGTACTTGAGTCATCATGTAATGTACTTGTCAAAAGAATAAAGAAAATTATTATTATTATTATTATTATTATTATTTATTGTGACTTATTAAGCATGGGTTTCATGCTTGGGTCACCATGTTTTAGGTCAAAGTCCCCATTGAGGACTTCTAGGATTTATTCTGAGTCAATAGAGTCATTGTACTTTTAAAGAGACCCTTCTTGGGCTTTTGAATCATGTAAAAAGGTTAAGTATTGAGTCAAATATGATTTATGTATCCTCCACACCAAGTCGGCCTAGAAGAAGATCAAGTCGGCTTAAGGACCCTATTCAACCTCACATGGATCCTATAAATACAAGCTCATCAAATTCATTTGGAGCATCATTCTCACACACAAGTTAGATATCTCTTGTAGCTGGGAAAAAGGTACAGAGTTTGTTGCCATGAAGCCAAAGTGAATGCGAGTTTGGGGAAGCCTAAGGAGAAAGGAAAAATCAAAATTATGGTGCCTCTCTCTCTCTCTATTTCGTGATTTGGATTGGGAGATTGAAGTCTTCCAAGTTTCATTATTGCCGAAAGTTTCTTCCTAGTCAAAGTTGTTGAAAAGAGATTGCATTTCTAGGTGGCTGACTTGGTGTGGAGGGAAGGTCTTGTCTTGGTCTAGGGTGAAGAGTATCAAAGAATACTATTGAAAGGGAGAATTTCTTGACTGGGTTTTCCCCTCGAGGGGGGTTTTCCCCTAGTATAGTGCCTAATATCATGTCTATTGCTTTATGTGTTGTTTCTTTAGTAATTGTGTGATGAACTAAAGGAAATAAGATATAAAGAATCATAATAATAAGAAACATCATAAGTAATTATCAAGAATAAGAAAATATTTCTACCTTTCTGATTTTCTAACAAATAAGAGGCTAGAGGAGAAAATATTTGGCTAAGTGTTGGCCAAAGTTTGAACTTCAACAGAGAGCAATTATTCTTTTGCATGTTGTGCTCATAGCTGGAGCAAGAAATTGAACAGATTATCTATTCAATTTATGAATGAAAAGAGGCTTGAGGGGTTTTTCCCAGTTGGGTTCCTCTAGAAATCACTGTGTATTTGTGGTGTTTCTTGTTGCATGCCTATGCAAGTTGTTCTAAATTGTTATTTCCATTTCACATTTCAATGGAGTAGAATTGCATCTCTTGTTTTTCAATGTGAAATCTTGAGAAGTTGCAATTTCTATCAAATTTATACATTGTATCAGAGCCATGAAATCACATTAGAACCAATATTTCGAACTTGTCTCTCAAGAATTTCAAATTTGCAGCTTCAGTGCAGCAATTTTTCTTCGGGATCAACAAAATGTCTTTCAACGAATAGGAATTGGAGTATGCTCTAGAGGGTAGCTCGAATTTCATAACCTGGAAGGATCGAATGGAAGAAATGCTTGATGATAATGGTGTGTTAGAATATGTTAAATCTAACATTGCAAAACATCCACAGTCGAATGCACAACTGTTAATCAAGTGGAAGAAGGTTGTTACAAAGGCTAGGATAATTCTTTTAGAAGGTGTGAGAGACCATGTGGTATTAAGTCTCCATGGAAAAGAGACACCATTTTCTATGTGGAAGACGCTGACTAAGCTATTCGAAAATGACAGTGACCATAGAAAATTGGTCCTGAAAGACAAACTTTGAAACATTAGGATGCATAAGAATGATATTATTCTACAATATCTCTCCAAGTTTACACAAGTTCGAGATAAGCTTGGAGGGGTTGGGGTTATTGTTGTATAAGATGACCTAGTGAGCCTAACTCTTCTAGGCCTTCCAAAATCCTGAAAAACTATCAGGACTTTGTGAATGGAAGGGAAAAATTATTGAATTGAGAAAGGTTATGGTCCGATTTTGTTCAAGAAGAGTTCAGGATAAATAGCGGGGATGGAGCAACATCCAAAGCTAAGGATGAAGATAATTTTGCATTGATTGGAAAGGGGAAGAAAGGAAAAGGAAAGAAGACCTAGAGGAAACCTAAATCCAACCAAAATAATGACAAGAAGAAAGACTTGGGTAAGATAAAGTTCTTCCACTGCCACAAATATGGGCACTATGCAACAAAATGTCCACATAAGAAGTCTACCAAGAAGCCTTTGGGAGGAGTAGCAGGTGAAGCACTAGCTTCACAATTCCAATTGGACTTCACCCTAATAACATGCATGACCAACACTATTATGGGGACTGTGTGGTACCTTGATTTTGGTGCCTCGTTCCATATGACAAGGTGCAAGGAATTTTTTAGTAGTCTGTAGGAGAAGGATCTCTAGATTCATATCGAAATGGGGGATGATGGGAGGTACAGTGCTACTAGAATTGGTACTGTCACCTTTGAGAGGGAGAAACCCTCTCCTCTTCGCCTCAAATATGTTATGTTTGTACTTGGGTTGAAGAATTACATGATCTTTATAGCAGTATTGGAGGATAGAGTCTATGATGTTAATTTCAGTAAAGGGAAATCCTTTCTGATACACATAGCTACTCGAAAAGTGAAGAAAACCGGAGTTCGAGTGAAGAACCTATACAAACTAGAGGTGGGAGACTGCACCACATTGAGAAGTAAGGCTGAAAAAGTGTAGAGTTGAGATGTTGGAGGAATCTGGCATAGGAGATTGGGTCATCTACACCATGGTGCCTTAAAAATCATCTAGCAAATTACTAATGGTCTCCCTAAAGGCTCCCTTTGCCAGCAGGATGTCTGCAATGGTTGCACATTGGGGAAATATGTCAAATCCACTTTCCATGGCCGAGAAATTTGGGCAAATGCAATCTTGGAATGAGTCCACTATGATGTTTGTGGACCCTTTTCTACATCCTCCATAGGAAAGAATAATTACTATGTTATTTTTATTGATGATTTCTCTAGAAAATGTTGGATCTTCTTCATGCGGAAGAAGGATGAAGTTTCCTCAATATTTGTTGAATTCAGGGCATTGGTTGAGAAGGAAATTGGGAAGAAGGTGAACTATCTTAGGAGCGACAATGGAGGTGAATTTGTTTTGCATGCCTTCAAGGATATATGTTCCAAATAAGGTATTCAAAGAGAATTGATAGCACCCCATAACCCACAATAGAATGGGGTAGTTGAGAGGAAGAACATGAGCATAGTGAGAGCATAAAGATCCAGTTGCATGATCATGGGCTTCCATTGCATTTATGGGAAGAAACATGCAACACAACAGTCATCTTGTAGAACCAAAGTCCTCATAGAATACTTGGCATGATCACATTGGAGGAAGATTTATCTAGGAGAAATTCTGATGTGCCTCATTTCAGATTTTTTTGAGGTTTCATTTATTGTCATGTATCCAAGGATTCGAAGAAGAAACTTGAACCTACAACAGAATTTGGAGTTTTTGTAGGATACACCAAAACTCCACACAATTATTGGGTGTATTTGCCTTCACTGAGGATGATATTTGTAAGGAAAGATGTCAAGTTCGATGAGGAGAAGGCTATGAGATTCTCTCTACAACGAGAGCTAAGTATCCCATTGGAGTAGGAGCTTATAGCTCCAAAGGATGAGCCTAAGGATGAGCTTCAGGAGGTTGTGAAGCAACCACAAGTAGTGGAGGCATCCACTCAACTAGAATCTTCTAGACAGGGAAGAAAGACAACCAAAAAAGCTTATATATTATTGCAAGATGCTGGAGATTATGTGGGAGACCCTACATCATAGCGTAGGAAGAGGAGGTCACCTGATAGGTACACTAGCTACATGGCTCTTATGCCAAACCTAATTGAGACAAAGCTTTCTTCATTTGAGGAAGAAATTTCTCAACCTGTTTGAGTTGATGCCATGGTGGAAGAATAAGAATCCATCATGAAGAACAATATATGGGAGGTGATTCCGATACCAGAAGGGAAATCAGTGGTTTGTTCCAGATTGATCTGCAAAGTGAAGCATGTATTTGATTGGAGCATCAAGAAGTACACGGCTAGATTTGTGGCCAAAGGATTCTTTTAGGTAGAGGGAGTGGACTATTAGCGAACTTTTGCACCATTTCCAAGATATTCCTCAATCAGATCCATTCTAGGATTGGTTTCACAGATGGGGTGGAAAATCCACCAGATGGATGTGAAGGCCGCCTTTCTCAATGGTGTTGTTGAGGAGGAAAATTACATAGAGTATCCAAAGGATTTGAGACATATGATCGGGAGTCACATGTGTGCATACTCAAGAAAGCATTGTATGGTCTCAAGCAGGTGCCCTCAAAATGGTAAGCTCAGATTGACAATTATCTCAGTGGATTGGGCTTCACCAAAAGTGAAGTAGATGTGAACCTATATCACATTGTGGTAGATGGTAAGTTTCTTATTCTTGTTTTGTATGTTGATGATTTAATATTGAAAGGTGATGAGCAGTTGATCTACTCTTGCAAAGAGGATCTTGCAAGGGAATTTCAGATGAAAAGCGTGGGATTAATGCATTACTTCCTTGGGTTGGAAGTATGGAAAGGTGATGGTGAATTGTTTGTCTCAGGGGAAGTATACCTCTACAATACTTCAAAGATTTCACATGGAGAGTTGTAATCTGATGGACACACCTCTAGCTACAGACTAGAGGAAGGAGAATGCCACTTTAGGTGAAGAGGTTGATGCTACCATTGACAGGAAGCTTGTGGGGTCTTTGATGTATCTTGTGAACACAAGACCCAACATGTGCTATGCGTTAAACCAGCTTAGTCGAGATATGGTGAGGCTTTCCAAGCTATATTGGAAGGCAGCAAAGCATGTGTTATGGTACGCCAAAGGAACTACCGAGTATGGATTATGGTACAAGAGGATAGAGGGAGTGAAGCTTCAGGACTTCACTAATGTAGATTGGGCAAGGAGTCCATCAGACAATAAAAGTACTTCAGGTGTTATCTTCAATGTTGGGTCTGCAGTTATTTCTTGGTAAAGCGGGAAGTAGAGGTCTGTGGCGCTCAACTCAACAAAGGACGAATACATGGCTGCAATTCAAGCAACATGTGAGGCCATATGGATGAGGAAAATACTTGTGGCTCTTTTTAGTTAGGAAATGTATATGATGGTTATATATTGTGATAATCATAGTTACATTAAGCTCTCTGAGAATCTAATATTTCATGACAGGTCCAAGAACATCAATATTTCGAATCATCATTTGCAAGACTCTGTGCAAAGGACAATTATGTTGCTACGGTACATTCCAAATGAGGAGCAAGATGCTGACATTTTGACAACAACATTGTCAAGAGGTAAAATCAAATTCCACGAGTGTAGGATAGGGGTGGTGAAAAATCCCTTTCTTGCTAAGAGGGAGTTTTAAAAAATGTAGCAAGAAAGGATCAATTTGGCTTTAGCCTTAGTCAAATTGAGTAAATCAAATTTTCAAATCAGCAGGACAACATGGAGGCAGTTAACTAGTGTGACATGGTTCTTGTCACTTAGATAGCTGAGTAAATTCGAGTTAGAAGGCTTGGAGTTCAATTATGCATGTGTGATTGCTAGATTTTAGTAATCTAGTTCAATTGTTTTAGTTGTATTCAATTAACCGACCTCTAACTATCAATAGAGTCATTTGAACGTCAGTTATGCAATGGGACAACAATATAACTTAGAGATTTGTTAGTTAACTTATCAATCAACCCAAAATAGCTAATAGATACAAGGAATTTGAATTCCATAGCCGAAATGGAGATGAAAAAAAATTGTAACATCAATTGTAGACTAGTTTTGAGTGTACAAGTGTTACATGAGTCAGGAGATCAATCATTGGGAATTGTGCCAACAAATAGGAGGAAATTCCTATATTTTAGGGGCTAATTTCCTCAAGAATTACACAAGGAAATAGGAGGTTGGAGGAGAAAATATTTGGCTAAGTGTTGGCTAGAGTTTGAATTTTAATAGAGAGAACAATTATTCTTTTGTAGGTTATGCTCGAAGCTGGAGCAAGAAATTATAATATTTTCTCTATTCAATTGATTAATGCAAAGAGACTTGAGGGGTTTTTCCCAGTTGATCTGCCATAGAAATCACTATGTATTTGTGGTTTTGCTTGTTGCATGTCTATGCATGTTGTTCTAAATTGTGATTTCCATTCCACATATTAGTACAGTAGAATTGTGTCTCTTGTTTTTTAGTGTGAAATCTTGAGCAGATGCAATTTATCAAATTTCTATAGAAAATGCATAACAACAACAACAACATAATAATAATAGTAATAATCAACTAAGAAAACTAATTTTCTGGGAGGGTTGATAAGTTATTTCTATCAATTTTCAATTCCTATAACCTATTTAGTATTTTAGAATTTGATTTTCAAGCATTTTAGATTTTACTGGAATAAAAATTATAGATAATAATTATAGATTAGAAAAGCTCATTATCCATTCAACATTCAATCCAAGTTTTAGAACGTTAGTTTTAAGAAGCATAGACATCAAGAATTTTTAGATTGTCCAACAACTACAACTTTTTTTAGTAGTTATTTTTGGTCGAATTAATTGCTTAATAATTTGACATCAAATTTTCAACCCAGTGTTCTAGATGTCAAGATGTTATAGTGTATGTGTAGGGTTCAAGGCAACAATAGGCTTCCTATTCTATGCTCCAAGAAGGAAATGGAAAGGAATTCATACATAAGGTAAATCAAGGAGATATGTTTTAACCGGGGTGTCAACACAAAGCATTAAGGCATTTTTGAGGTCTAAAATGGGCCTCCTAAGGAAAATATAAAATAACAGTGGAAATAATAAAATAAGATTAGATTACATCATCAAATTTTAGAGGGAAAAAAGACAACTATTTTTTTAACTCATATTTTCAACTTATCTTTGTATGGGTTTACTCAAATTTTGAGCAGAAACACTCATTGGATGAAGAATTTGATTCTTCATCCAAGGAGTACATATGCTGCATACTTTTGATGGACCCTGCTACTCAAAAAATGAGAAATACATGAAAAATGTGATTGCAATCACGTTTTTTCATGTATTTCTCATTATTCATGTAGTAGTGTCCATCGAAAGTATGCAACATGGGTACTCCTTGGATGAGGAATCAAATTTTTCATCCAAAGAGTACTCCAATCGAAATTTGAGTAGAAACTTAGGGAGATAAGTTGAAAATACGAGTTGAAAAAGTAGTTTTATTATTTTATTATTTTTAATCTTTGTACCTTTTTACTCCAAAAATGGTGAATCATCCCCCATGTTTGACATCATCATCTTGAATCCTATTGGTTCTTATAAAGTTTATTTTGGTTTTACATTTTTCTTAGGAGGCCCATTTTAGACCTCAAAAATCCCCTAATGCCTTTTTAACACAAGCTTTAATGTTACACAATGACCTAACAAAGTGTTCTTGCATCCAATGAAGAATTACAACTCATATATGTCCCTTCAGAAATCATTCCCATTTCTACCAAAACAAAAATTTAAATGAAAGCAATGAAAATAAAAATCTATGAGATATGGTGATCATTGAGGCTTTCTACAGAGCCCCTATTGACATGCCACAGATATGTTACATGGGCTAAACCAAATGGATAGACAACTAGGAGGGTTACAGTACTTGGCGTTACCATTCAATGATTGATCATGGTTCCTACAAGAAAAATAAATGTGAGTAGCAAAAAAAATCAATAATTAAAGTGAATAGTGCATTTAACCAAATTACCATCTATATATTAAAACGAAAGAATGCAACTAAACTATACTAAATCACATAAAATAAAAGAATGGGGCTAGGAGGACTGAGTTGGTGGGCCCTCCAAACTAGTTCCATGATACCTAAGAGGCTAGATAATGAAGATTAAATCATTCCACCAATGATCGCAAAAAACCAATAATCATTATTTGCATTAATCCAACAATGACTTGACAATTACATAGTTACCATCAACAATTTTCCAAAATACAAGGATTTAACATCCTCCTTTCTTAAATATACTCTATTATAGATCTACAAATTATCCTCTAACAACAATAATGATGAAATAAATCCCCCAAAACTCCATCAACATATTCTCTTACCATACATTTATACAAGAAAAGAGCAGGGGGTGAATTGGAACTAATTCCCCCAAATATGCATTGTCAAACTATGACCACTTTACAAAAGATTATATTTTATGTATTCTTCATTAAATATATGGTAAAACTTTGTCACTTTAGTGTTGCACCCTTTTTCCTATACTACACACAAATACCTTTCCAATGGTGCAATAATTGTGTCAATTGGAGTCAACATGCAAAAGTTATGTCACTTAGAAGTTGGCCTTCTTATTTTCATCACCATAATTTGAAAGGATGCCATGTCAACCCTTATAATTCATGAAAAATGGGTTAGCCATGTGATTATGACGAAGATGAATCTAGAAGAGTCTATATTGTAACTTTGGTTAAGAGTTGAAGTAGTCAAACCTAACCACTACTAGGCTATCAGGTTGTGTTATAGCTGGACCACTAGGAGGAAAAGGGGTTCCATTCTTTCAAAGTGCATTTGTTCCGTGGCTGAGAAAAAATAGCTAAGAGGGATAGGAGATAGAGCACACAAAGAGGATTTGTGCATTTTAGTATCCCACAAACCACAGGCCATACTTCTTTGTACTCACATACATTTTCTACTCAGAGAAAGAGCGTAGAGCGACCTCACCATCCAATTGTATTTTTCTCCCGAAATGGGTTCCCAGTTCATATCTTGTGTCAGATGTGTGCATGATATTCTATTTCATTTTTCTCTATTTTCTACATAATTTTCATTTGCATACATACACTATTAACAATAACCTACAGATCTATAAATATAAACATAAATAAAACTGTAATAATATATATTTTGGATTTTGAAGTATAATTTTATTAGATATGTTGTGATAAATTATACAGTGGAATATCCATGACAGTTCACAGATCATTGTCAACATTTGTGTTGGACCTCCCTAGGTTTGTTTGTGATTGATGACTAGAATATAGTTACCACTAAGGTATTGTTTCCACTCCAGTGATTCTTGTGTTGTTGTAAGAAGTGTGTGAGGTGAACCAGTGGCTATATTGAGAGAACATGAACCTAGAGGAAACAATTCATCAAAAATGTTGTTTTTTTCTAGACTGTTCAGCCCAAAATCAGGATTCTCAATTGTGGGAGTTGATTAAGGATATGGATTTGTTGTAGGGAACATTAAGAAACCGACAACAAGAATATCAATGCCAACATGTGGCCCTTCCATGTAGGCTATCACTTTGGTAGGTTCAGTGTTCAAAAGAAACTTTCCCTACAATTGTTCCCATTCCTATGAAGAGGAACGTGCTCAGATCATAATAATATAGTGTTCATGTAGGTCATTGGTTTGAATCCATATGGTGGCTAGCACCTCTATAGAAGCAAGTTTTCTAGAGATCCAAACCATCATTGATACTTCATAAGAAAATTTCCTTTGTAATTGCCTAGTTATGCCTTGTTGGATTCCATGCCAACCTTGTGTTCTACCTATTGAAGGAGGACATTTTTTTCCCACCAGATGGAATAAATTATCCTTTAGCAACATCATGGAGGACAATATTGGAGTTCCTTCCATTCCAGTTCTCTATAATGTCATCATGTTCATCTACAAAGCCCCCATTAACCTATCAATTAACTATAGTTTCAATCCACATACAAACTCCATCAATTAGAAGACCAAGATTAGATAAAGCTCCTTCCAATTAGAATACATCTCTTTATGGAAAGATCTTCAAAGAAAATGTCCCTTCAGTTCTTCCCACCTTTTTTTTGATGAATTTGTTTCTCAGTGAGAAGCCTAGGCATTGAGAGTTGTTGTGGTTGAGCAAAGTCAATTCCATCGGATCCACAACTTGCAGGTTGATCTACCACAACCCATCTTGAATTTGGAAACTGCTTCACTAGCTGTCGCAATGGGGCAACAAACTGGTGATATATAGTGTCTAGTGATGGGAAGGAAATTTTGAATTGTGGTCTTGATTAGTAGCTAATCCAATTTTATGCTTCAAAGGAGGAAAATACTGAAGCAACCAAGTGATGTGGTATTACCATGAGAAATTTCAAAAGCACCAGATTCAAGCTTAACCTCAAAACGACTAGACACAAATTATTCGTCAAATCGATCATGATGATATTGATTATCCTAAAATGTGTGATTATCTTAATCACTCTCGATGATGAAATGATGCAAAAATATGTCTAATGGTTTGTGTTCATCTTCATCAAATTTGCAACCAATGTTTGCAAAGTTAAGAAGATAAGATACTTTGTCTTAAAAACCTCATTATAGATTAGTTGCAGTGTTGTGCCTACCACGATGATTGCCTGCAACATAACCCTTGTTAATGGAACTACCCCAATTTGTTCTAGTGTTTTTCTTTTCGTGAACACCTCTATTCATCATCTTCAAAATTCGGATGCCCAGGGTCGAGGGCAAAGGAAGATCCTATGGAATAGAACCATTGTGGAAGTACTTGAGAGTCAATGTGGATTAGTTGAAAGCCTTCTTCTTTGACATCATTTATTCAATTTCACTATCGAATATTGTGACTTCCACACCTTGGTTTTGAATTTTAGCACTTGAAACCTTTGAAGGGTTTGCATGGATACACAGATGTCGCTACAACCAATCATTGAATGATGTATTTCAATGTCGTGAGAACTTTAAAGATGTACTTGATCTGCATTTGGGTTATTCCCTAGCAATGATATTATGATATTAAACAATTTGACCTGAGTGCAACTATCAAACTTTAAGTGACATTAAGGATTGTTATGAATGGTTATGGTCTAAATTGTCACATTGTAGCTTCCATAAAATATCAATGTCATGGGTTTTATGTTGAGCATTTCTTTTGAGGGCCTTCCATGCTTAGGCATTGATTTTCCTCTACCTTTTCTTAACTGATCATCTTGTGACGTTCCCCACCAAGCTGATCCTTGTTCATCAATAACGTTGTTTCCCTAAATGGTAATGCTTGGGAGTTTTTTGAACTGATTCCAATGTAATAAGAATTCCCCATTCATGAGAATTTGTTGGGGTGGCAATGGTTCCATCAATATGGAAGACGACGTTGGGTTGACAATGTCTTTTAAAAGAAATAGGATTAAGAAATAAACAAAACTCTACCGACACTTCTACTACAGTTGATTCCACTCTCCATGCAGCTTCCTAAGCTGCTAGAAATTCCTTCAAGTCATCAGTGGTTCTGGCGGCCTTGGCTCCATAAGAGAGAACGTAAAAAATGTTGGAATCTCCATAGTAAGATTCATTGTATGCTTTTAGTGGACTAGCGTTGTTGGAACCTTTCTTTCTATAGGAGTATGGTTTCTTTCTATCTTCTTTAACCAAAAGAAAAACATAGTTGGCCTTTAACGAAATGAATCCGATGAAAGTTACATTCTTAGAAGGAAATGCGGCCTTCATAATGTCCATGCCTGACACAATCATGTTTGGTTTCACAGTTTCAGCTGAGGCAGATATTGAACGCATATTATAACCTCCTTAAAAAAACCATCTTTCCCTTTGAGAACAACTCAACATTTGGTCCATATGTGAAAAACCATCCGGAGTGACTTCACAAAGACTAAGAGGATCACCCTTTGCAGCATCAAATCCTAGGAAACTATCTAACCACTTGGTGTGCTCATGCCGAAGATGTTCTAGATGATCTAGGCAAACAAGCTGATCTGATAAATGACAATCTCAAATTGCTATATGATGAGCAACAATCAGAGAAGCAAGCAAAGGAAGAAAGGAGAAGGAGAAGACAAAAGAAAAAGGCCAAAGAAATTCCAAAATTTCATATGAATATGTCTGCACCTAATTATTGGGATTTAGAGGAGGACGAAGAGGAAGCAAAAGGAGAAACAACTGCAAACAGTGCAGGAGAAGGTACTTCCAAGGACACTGGAAAATTAACCAGTGAATCTAGGACATTTAAAGCATACAAACCTTTTGGATCAAAGAAGGAAGTAATGACCTTAGAAAAAGCTGCCTCCAAATTCCCATCTTTCATCTTGCCATCTATACATAATCAGAATAAGGCACGTATTTTGAAAGAAGTAAATCAAGTTCAAATTTCCCCGTTATTGGAAGAAGAACATGTCAAAATGCAAGATTATAGTCAGTATCCCCAACTCCTTCAGAATTCCACAGAATGTTCACTAAGCATTGATCAGTAACTACACCACTACCAGGATAGAAACCCTCTCCGTGTCTATGTAAGGATATATAAAGGATCGATTGATCTTCCTCAAAGATCTCCCATGGTGTACATCCTAATCAAAAATTAAAACTTTATTTTCTCCTAGAACCTGGGATGTTGAGACAACAATTACTGCATTATTGTGAAGACAAAAACCCATATAATTTTTTACCCTTGCATGATGACCAGGAATCCTTACCAAAGCAATTTCGTTCTAAGCCTATCCTATCATGATTGCCTTTGCAAGATCAACAAATAAAACAGCTGCAAGAGACGAATGCTCATTTGCATATGTATCTGGTGACAAATGGATTAACATTCCACAACTTATTGATTCAACAACATTCACATGCCTCAAAGAACAAATAATTTGCAACTCTTCATAAGTAGCCTCTCTTGCAAGTATAAAGAAACATTTTCCTAGAAATAAACCAATAGCTCCAAGGCTTGCAACAATTGCACGAAGGTGATCATTCCTTTCTGAATGAGGATATGTCTCCATTTGAATCCAGACCACATCAAGGTGGTGCTTAGCCTCAATTGACATGACCTCGTAATCATAAATCCACATCATCCCATGCATACATCTAGTGCCCTTGTGCAGACCCTGATAAACTGAATTATATTTTTATGCCGAAATTTCCTCATGTCAAACACTTATTGAATGATATCCTAACCCTTGCAAGCGTCTCTACACCATAAGACTTCTGAGTGCACCCATCAACAAACAATGATGTTGAATTTTTATTGGGTGAACATGTTGGGCCACCTTTGCTGCTTTTTCCCCATATTTCTCCTCAACATGTATAACCCCTCCATATTTGTTCCTGGTAGTTTGACCATGATTTTCACCTTCAACCACAAGAGTTGTCTCTCCAGCATTTGCAACATGGATTAATACTTCGCTACTTACAATGATGGATACATTTGAATTTGCTTTAGTGTCATTCCCCTTTAGTGTTCCCATCAGTGATATGTTGCCCTATGTAGCCACAAAATTTCAAACTGTAACAAGGCATATCACTCTACGCAGATTATTTTTCCATATTTTTATATGAATCATTATTTACTTTTGGGTTGGCTTCAATCTTTGTTTTATGGTCTTTAGTTGCTTCTTCAAATATACAATTTATTTTTCCTTTCACTGTATTTTCCCATGCTTTGATCTTATTTACTATTCTTTTCAAATTCATGTTAGATTCTTCAAATTTTCTATTATAATCTTCAAATAATTTATGTTATAGCCTTTATTTTTTTTATAATATTCACATTTCCTATTATAATCTTCAAAAAAATTGGCAATTTTTCTATTATAATCTTCAATTTTTTGAAATAAATATGTGATCAATTTCTCTTATTGACTCAGAAGCATTTTTCAAATAAACCCTTCAAACTAGGAAGAAAATAAATTTTGATGCCACTATAATATCCTTTAATATTATTTTCCCTAAAAAGTAGGGGATTTGCTTATAAAAATTATACTATTCTTTGTTATTCTAAAAAGCACCATAAAATTTGCACAATTTCACATCATAGAAATTACCAGCAAATTAATAAAATAAAACCCATAAATTAAATGAATTGTTACAGCTTCAACAATATTTTATTAATAGAAATTTTGAGAGGAAATTTACATAGATATCTTAAGCAAAACTTGGATAGGCTATTGAAATTATTTCCCTTGAACTTCTTGATAATTCAGCCTTGAATATTCGACCTATACAAAGATACTAGTTCAGCCCTCCTTAAGCACAACTCATCCCACTTGTTGGATGGATAAAATATCTCGTGGTTGGACTAGTTCGAACTATTTCTACAATCAATGATTAGTTAGGGTGGCTTTACAACCACCAACATCAACTGCCACCAACTAAGGTGTATATTTCCACACCAAAACCACGAAATATATCAAGGATTTATCCCTCACATCATAAGCTACTAGAGCTCTCGGAACAATTATCAATACTCAGTCATACCCCCAATTGAGCTCCCATCTTTCTTTTTATAGCTTTTCCTCTTCAAATGCCATGGTTAAAATACAATGGGCTCTTTGAAATACCATGGTCAATACCATGAGTCATAAAAATACCATGGATTTTTTCTTTATTGCCCCTTTTTAATTTAATTATTCATTTCACCTTTTAAAGTTACTTTTTCCTCTCAAAGTGAAAAATAACACTTAATTTGGTCTTCTTAGAAAGGGACATTATATTTGGCCAAGCTCAGATCTCTTCACAAAACCTTCACTCTTGGATCATAATGAATCTCCCATTCCCTTGTGTTGGTATCCTCTCCAGATCCTAGCACATCTAATGAATGAATCTCTCATCCATTTCTATTTATCTATGCACAAGGATACAATTTTCCACAACTCATGTGAACAATTTGCTCCATGTCTCACTAAGCTTGTTGATCCTACCCTTTACAACCCATACAAGACGTTTGTGACACTTAGCTAACTCTATTGGCATGGTTCTTCAAAACATTGATGCTACTTGTGACAACTCCTACAGTTCCCTCTTAGAGCTATTACTTGTGAAAATATTAGATCCAACTACCCTTCTTAGAGACTACGATTGGATACCATGTTATATTTTTGGGCACCAAACTCAATGCACACACATACTACGTATGGTAACAATCTCAAATTAATTAATTAATTGAAACACAATGAGGTGCCTATCTAGAAACAAATTTAGCACATTGAAAATTATAAAACTAGAAATTAGATCATGCAAAACAAACATATTACACACAATTTCTACCCAATTAATAGTTATTCATTAAATTCTTCTCAGAACCTACTCAAGCTCCTTTATTGGGATAATCGTCCTTGAGAAAACTACATATACAACAATTACACCAGATCTTATCTAGTTGATCAAGCCCTAGATCTGTCCACGATCTCGCTTATATGGATCTCCTTTGATGCTCCGAGCTCTTTCCTTAGACTTGACACAATTAAGTATATCCCTCATAGCAACCTTGAAATGTTACTCATGTAGATCACTTTCTTACTTGAGATAATCTCTCTATTAATGTCTCATGCCCTACAAGTCCCTATGCCCTCTCAACCTTGGTCGCCCAGCTCAACCATGCTTGTCCCTACTTGCCCCACACATTTCTTCAAGCCCTCTCAACCCTCTTACCAAGCCACATGTTATCCCCTAAAAGGTGATCACTTAGCCATATTTTACTAGGTTGTTCAAAACACAACATGTAGTATAGGTTTTACACATTAAAACCCACTTTCATCATAAGAAATAATTTAGTGAACTACTTTTCCTAAGTTATTTATGTTTAATTAATTTTCCCACATGAAAATAATGTGGAAATTTATTAGATTTTATGTTATTTTTGCATTTACCCATTTATGAAAAAATAATTAAATTTATTTTGACCCGCATTTTCCATTTCCATGGGAATATTAAATAAATCATTATCTATCTATTATTTCTTGGTCATTTCACTTTTCTCATAGAAATAATAATTATTTCTAACTCATTTGATCATTTCATCCATAAATAATTAATAAACTCATTTTTGTTTATTAATTATTTCACCTTGTTTAATTAATTAACTCAATTAATCATTATTTTATGAGTTAGTTAAATGAATAAAGATTATTGATTATTTCTTTAATATTTTGTTGGAAATACTAAGAAGAGGGTGAATCAATATTTATTTTCAATTGTTATTTTTACCCGTTAGATCACTTATATTTAGAACACAAAAATGAACAATAAGTGTTATGAAACCAGCTCACAAAAAGATAGAAAAAAAGATCAACGCCTTCAAAATAAGCCTCTTTGAGGGGGCAACCTCCTTTACTTTACACAACTGGATAATTCTTGGATGATAAAAATCACAAAACCTCCTTTCTATATATAGGAGTCTAAGGGGTCACAATATAATCAAAGCCAACATAACAATAATAATATAAGGGCACAACAATAACAATAGTGGGCTTCTACGAGGCACAATAATAACAATATGGGGACAATAGGGGCACAACAATAACAATAAGGGATACAATGACAATAGTAATGGGGGAGTCACTAGTATTATAGGGACCTAACATGTTCCTCTCCATAAAAGTGTTGTCCTCAATGCTTCAGCAGTTCTGGATGCTTCTGTATAAAATTCTCATCCTCCCATGTGGAATCTTCAACAGGTAAGTTTTTCCACTTGACGAGATACTCCGAAATTGATCGATTTCGTCGCTGTCGAGTTCTTGTTTCTAGGACTGCTTCAGGTTCCAATATGATTTTTCCTTCCTTGTCAAGTTCTAGCAATATTGTTTGAATTGGGAGCTTGTCACTAATAACCTTCTTTAAGCATGAAACATGGAAAACTGGGTGCACTCAGGAAGCTACAGGAAGCTCTAATTTGTATGCCATAGTACCAATATTTTGCAACACCTTGTACAAACCATAATACTTTGGTGATAATTTATTACCCTTCTTAGCTTGATTGAGGGACATTTATTTATATGATTGTAGCCATAAAAATACCCAATCACCTACATCAAAACTTCTTTCGCTACAATGTTGATATGCATATTGTTTCATTCTATTTTGTGCCAAAGTTAGGTTATCCTTTAAGGGTTGAAGAACTTCTTGTTGATACTCGATGTGATCTTCCACTACTTGAACATTAAAGTTTTCTCTTAAATATGATGTGATGGATGGTGGGTGATATCCATAAAGTGCAATAAATGGGGTCATTTTTGTTGCAGTATGGAAGGAAGTGTTATACCACCATTCATCCAAAGCCAACCATTTGACCCATTGTGTCTATTTATCAGATACAAGGCAACAAAGATATCCTTCCATACATTTGTTTACTATCTCAGTTTTCCCGTCAGATTGAAGATGATAAGACAAGCTATGAGCTAACTGAGTACCAAGACAAGAAAATAATTATGTCCAATAATTTCCAGTGAAAATGGGATCTCTGTGGCTTACAATAATCTTCGGGTTTCCATGTATCTTTTGAATTGTTTCCATAAATGCAGTAGAAATTCTACTGGCTTTAAATGGATGAGATAATGCACAAAAGTGTGCATACTTGATAAGTATGTCAACTACTAGCATGATGACACTCTTTCCTTCAGACTTGGGTAAACATGTGATAAAATCCATTGAAACCACTTCCAAACGTTGACTTGGAATGGATAAAGGTTGTAATAGACCCGGGGTCTTAATTCTTTCAACTCTATTTTGTTTGGAAAACCAAACATTCCGCCACAAACTTTTGAATATCAGATTTAAGGCCATCCCAAAAAAAATCCTTCTTAACCCTGTGGTAAGTTTTTGAAAACCTCGAGTGCCCTCCTAAGGTGGAGGTGTGAAATTCCATAATAATATTTTGTTTGATTTGGGAATTTTGAGATAGGTATAAGTGATATTTTTACCATAACGAATCATTTTTCCAGCTAAATGTATCAGATGTACTGGGATCTTGTTGTAACTTTTGAATGAGTACCCACACTTTTTCATCATTCTTCCATTCATTCCTTGCTTCATTTCTCCAATCTGGTTGGATAATAGAAATGGCACAAAGCAATGCTTCCACATCCTCATCCTTTCTTGAGAGTGCATCTGCCACAACACTTTGCTACCCTTTTTTGTAGATGATTTCAAATTCATAACCCAACATTTTTGTGACCCTTTTGCTGCTCTTCTTAAGATAATATTTGTTTTAAAAAGTATTTAAGACTATCATGATCCGTTTTTACCTTGAAGTGTCTTCCCATTAGGCAGGGTCACCATTTCTTAAGTGCGTGTAGTATTGCCAATATTTCCTTCTCATAAATAGCTTTATGTAAATAGTTTCCTTTGATTGGATGACTTTCAAAAGAAATGGCTCTTTCTTCTTGCATTAAAACAACACCAATTCCATTTCTTGAGGCATCACATTCCACAATAAAGGTTTTTGTGAAGTCCGACGTAGCTAAGACCAGTGACTGGCACATTGCCTCTTTAAGATGTTAAAAGGCCTTTGTTGCTTCTAGAGTCCATTAAAAGGCATATTTCTTCAATGATGTTTTTAGAGGTGTTGTTATTCTCCCATGATTCTTAACAAACTTGAGATAATACCCTATCAACCCAAGAAATCCTCGCAAATGCTTTATGGATGTGGGGATTTTTCATTCCTTAATAGCTTTAATTTTTCTAGGGTCTACCTTAACACCTTCTTGAGATATAATATGACCTGGATATTCCAGCTCTTGTACTCCAAAGAAACATTTGGAGCTTTTTGCATATAATAGTTTCTCCTCCAATAGTTTGAACACCCTATCAACATGTTGAACATGATCCTTCCAAGACTTGCTATAGATTAGTATATTATCAAAAAATACTAACACAAATTTAATAAGGAAGCGTTTGAAAATGGAATTCATCAAACCTTGAAATGTAGAAGGTGCATTGATAAGGCCAAAAGGCATGACCAAAAATTCATAATGACCCTCATGAGTTCTAAATGTTGTTTTCAGAATTTCTTCAATCTTCATTCTGATTTAATGATATCATTAAAGAAGATCCAACTTGGTGAAGTAAATTGATCCATGCAACCCATTGAATAGTTCATCAATGACAAGAATGGGAAATTTATCTTTAATAGTGAACTTGTTGAGCTCCCTATAAGCCGGACACATGTGCCATGGTCCATCCTTCTTGTGCACCAATACTATTGGAGCAGAGAAAGAACTCTGACTAAGTTGAATTATACCAGCCTCTGGCATTTTTGCAACCATACGTTTAATTTCACTCTTTTGGGCATAAGGATATCTATAAGACCTGATGTTTGGAGGAACACTTTCTAGAATCAAATGAATAGCATGATCATGATCATGAATAGGTGGGAGACCTTTGGGAGTCTCAAATACCTTGGAATGATTGTCCAAGACTTTTTGGAGATTTGGAGAAATAGATGATTTCGATGTGGGAACCCCTAGCGAACATAATTGTGCAATTACGCCTCATTATTCTTTCTTTAGAAGCTTTTTCATTCCATTAGAATTGATTATCTTTCATGGTTTTCCTGCGATACCTCTTAATTCATCTTCCTTTCCTTCTTAAGAAAATTTCATGAAAAGTTCTTGAAAATTAAAAGCTATTGTACCCAAGGATTGTAGCCATTGGACTCCTAGTACAACATCATCACCACCCATTGGAATGGAAAGCATTGGGCTATTCAATACATATTCTCCCATGGATAGCTTGACATTATGGCACTTTCCAGAGCAATTTATGGTTCCTCTACTTGCAACTATCACTTGAAACTCTAGTGTTGGATATAGGAAGTAGTTCAATTCCTTGGCTATTTACAATGAATAAAATTATGGTATTGCATGAATCAATCAACACTATTACCTTTTTCTTCTTGATATGTCCTTCTATCTTGATCGTTTGAGGAGTGGTAATTCTGACCAATGCATTACAAGATATGGTCAGATTCATTTCTTATTTCTTTAAGGTTTGTTCCTAGTGTATATCCTCTTCTTTTGACATTTCTTGTTCCTTTTCTTCTTCCTCTTCATAATCTATGTAAAATAATTTCTTCTCAGCACACTTATGACCTTTAGTGTATTTTCTGTCACAACTGTAACAAAGCGCTTTTTCTTTTTTTTCTTCCGTAGTTGTGAGTGGTAGGCTTCCTTGTTTCCGTAATTTTGCTTTCCATTTTTCTTGCCAACTTGAATGCCTTCTCCAATGAGTCAGGTTCCCAAAGGAAAACCTCACGTTGGATGTTATCCTTTAAAGTCCCTATGAACACATCAATCCTATGCTCCTTTGGAATATCTTTTACCCTTATATTCAATTTTTGGAAGTCCTCAATGTGCTCCATCATTGAACCCTTTTGTTTGAGGTTTATCAATTGGTGAAAAAAAGTGTTGCTTTTTGTTTCCTCATAATGTGCTATCATTTCATCCGTAAAAATTTCCCAAGTGACAATTTGTTTACGAGAGCAAAGCCATCTATACCATACTAAAGGATTTGGTTCCAAACATAAAGTTGCAATGCATACCTTTTATGTGTTTTACACATTATGGAGATCGAGATATTGCTCCATCTGTAGTATCCATGTTATGGGATCCTTGCAATCAAACTTCCTCATATCGATCTGTGGAACATGGTGGGTCTTCAATCCAACGTTAGAGTCTATGAAATCATGATTAACATTTCTTTTATTCTCATCATGAGTTTCCTTTACTACCCTTTCACCATTAGTAAGCATTTCTTGTAGCAACTTATTCAAATCTATCTTCAAATCTTCCATCTTAGCATCCATGCCATTCAAATTAGCTTCCATGCCATTCATCATAGCTTCCATGCCATCCATCTTAGCTTCCACGCCATTTATCTTAGCTTCCACACCTTTTTTTAAACCATCAATCTGAGCTTCTGTTACCTTTTGTGAGAGTGAAATTCGTTGCACTTGGTCTCGTAATTTTGATATATCATGTTGCATTTCTTCCTCTTCTTAATGATTCATGCTAGAGATTTCAAGTTTCTTACTAGGTGTTTCCATTTTCTTTCTTTGGGGCATCAATTAATGATAATTATGCTTCATTATGCCCTTTGAAATTCAAACTAATTTTTCAACCCAAACTTATGCAAAATTTTAAAAAGACTACACACCTTTTTTCGCCTTGTATAAGCTCGATATAGAATCTATTGTAACTCTATAACTGTGGATCTCCAAGGTCTGAAATTGCTTCCTGCGTTAGCCGTCTGAGTCCTCTTTCCAATGCCACCAGTCTGATCAAAATTGGATTCTTCAAAAAATAGTTATACCCAATCTCCCAAGATGGCTTGATTATATACTTTTTCAATAGAGAGAACTTGTACGACGTGCCACATGTCACCGTTTTGACACTCAGATCTGAAAAATATACACAGAAAACTACAGTCCGCCCTCTTTCTGTAACTACTTACGTAATTTCAATCTGATTTTCAGAGAGAAAGTTATGACGATTTTCCCAAGATCACATGTTTGGAATGTAATTCGGGAGTTTGCAAAAACCCTAAATTCCTCATATCATATCTCCAAAAATATAGCGAGACAAGATCTAGAATTTGGACCCGAGGTTCAGAATGATTTCGGCTCAAGTGGGTTTTTGTTTTTGCTTCTGAAACATCGTAGAGAATACGTTATAGTGAAAATTCCACATGACCTGTTTGGAGTAGCGAAACCCTAAAATCCAAAGCCTTTGATACCAAATGTTATGAAACCATCTCACAAAAAGATAGAAAAGAGAGATCAACGCCTTCAAAATAAGCCTCTTCGAGGGGGCAACCTCCTTTACATTACACAAATGAATAACTCATGGATGATAAAAATGACAAAACCTCCTTGCTATATATAGGAGTCTAAGGGGTTACAATATAATCAAAGCTGACATAACAATAATAATATAAGGGCACAACAATAACAATAGTGGGCTTCTATGGGGCACAATAATAACAATATTAGGACAATAGGGGTAGAACAATAACAATAAGGGATACAATAACAATAGTAATGGGGGAGTCACTAGTATTATAGGGACATAACAATAAGAATAAATACTTTTATTAATCTCTTCTTTACAATAAATCCAATACAATATAGAGTAGGCCTCCAACCCTAGATGAAGACACCAATCTTCAATCCTTCCAAGCACCAACCTGTACTTTTCCAAGCACCGCCTTGGACTTCACGAGGCTTTGACCTCTAGGGCTCCAACCCTATCTTCAAAGGCTCCAACTTTGTTACACAGCATTTTGCCACTATCCATGTAATCCACGACCACGATCTTGGAGGACCTCTATAGTGAACCCGACATGCTTTCCCATCATGAAGAAACTCCTATTATGTCCCTCTTCATGAGCAGAATAATTCCCCTTTGCTTCATTTCCCAAGAATCTTCCTTTTATCCTAGTTTACAAGACCGACACTACTGACCAATTTCCTCCTCGCGCCGATTTGCAAATATTAAAACTAGCCCTCACATTGTACGGAGTGACTGAGCCCTTTTCCAGTCGTGCCAATCTTATTTTGGAACCTTTTTTAAATATCGAGTCGAAGCTTCCACATCTAGAAGCTTCGTAATGGAAGTTTGGTAGATGGTTGGGTGGGATGGAGCCAAGGATGTCAGTTTGGGCTCCTTTCCCATATTAGGATGGAACAAACTCAAGAGATAATACCTTCTCACATGATGAGAGGAACCATCTCCAATCCATCCAAGTTATATAAACCTCTCTTTTTCCCAAGCAAAAGCTAGTTGGAGTTTTTAGTTTTGGAGTGAGTTTGAATGATCAGCAAGTCATCTATATCTTGTAGCTTTCTAGTGTATGCTTGAGGGAGAATAGTGTGTTTTTGGTTTGGTTTAAGACTAGAGGGAAAGAGGCCTTATAACTTCCATTGTTGGGGCTATCCATGAAGTGCTAGCAGAAGTGTGGGAACCCGGATACGTAGGAGGAGACCAACAACATCAAGGCACTGGTTGTAATCTCTTTCTGATTTATACAAATGCAACTATTGATTGATTTCCTACATGAAGTGTCACTGTACATATTTATGGTTTAATGTTCCTTGACATATTAAGTAAGCTTAATACAATATTGTATGTTATCATGTTTGTTGTTGTTTTTGTTTGCTTATTTTATGTATTTGAAGGAAGGAAACAGAGGATAGCTAGAATGAGGAAGAAGGATCATCACCAAGCGGAATATCATTCTAAGAGGTAGGCCCTCTTAATTGATTCTAGCTTAAGGAGATTTTCCATAAATTGTTTATTTGTGGCTAGACCCACTCTCTCGAGCTAGAGGAATTGTTTGTGTCTGCACTACTAATTTACCTACACCACAACTTGGCGACTCCGCTGGGGAACCAATCCTTCTATTTGATTGATTGTCATTTTATAGTTTTGTGTGAACTTTTCTAGTATCACCATTTCGCTTTAGTGTTCTTTGCTTTGCCTTTGAAACTTTTTATTGTTTCCTTGAATCCTCAGTCAGCGTGCTTATTTTTCTAACATTTGTGTCAATAAGCATGATTTTCTCAAAAACAGTCGCGCCAACCCCCTTCTGGCGCTTGTTGTCAATTAATCAGTCGCGTTGATTCTTGTAGGTGTAGATTAGGGTTTACCCTTGATCATAGCCAGTGTGTCTTTCGCTTCTGATTTCTATCTCTCAAATTGTTTTGACTGTGTTCTCCATGGCTGGAAAGCTCTTTTGGCTTGGTTTGTATGCTTGTTCAATTTGCATTTTCTTCACTTGGTTTCTTGAGTTCTTGGATGTTGTATAGCCCTAGGGCATCTAGGTTGTCACCCATTCACTTGCTTACGTGCTCAACAAGTCAAGTAGATAGTCAAATTTTCTCCTTGCAATTTGTTTGATTAGTCATTTTGTTGCTTTGATTTCCATTTAACAAGTTTGAAAAGTTTCATTTGTCGTTTGAGGGTCTCTTTTTGGGCATAGATCACATTGCTTATCTTGTTATTGGTTGGATTTTTACTTCACTAGTTTGAAAGGAATTCTCTTTTGTGCTTTATGTTTACTTGTGATTGATTGTATTGGAAATGTTTTATTGAAGTAAGAAGTGTTTGTGAAATATTTGTTCCTTCATTTCATTGAAAAATACATAATTCTAGTTTGCTGAATCAATATGTTATGTTAGTTAGCATCATTAAAGGCTAGAGTTGCATCGTCACTTGCATTGAAAAAGAAATGAATTCTCTTTACTAGTGAAAGGACTACTTGAAGTGCATTTGTTAGGAAAATTAGGAATGGAAAGAGTTTTTTTCATCATTTTGTTTTCAAAAGTGAAATAGTGAAAAGGTAATTTTGCTTTCAATTGCTTGTTCTGTTGCATTTGAGTGTGTTTTCTACTCTCATTAGTGTAGACAATTCATCGAATTGAAAGGATCTTATCTCATCTAGCTACATATAGGTGTTTTTCGAGCCACATCGATAAGGCCTGGAAACCAAGACATAATTTCAAGATAAACTCTAAAATGTACTCAATTAACCTAAGGTGCATTTGAAACCTAACGATCACATTTTAGAAGGTCTAGGCTAAATATGTGTTCCGACATCTTAAAACCTAGCAGTTGTCATTTGCTTCGGCACTAGACAACGCTAGTACAGACTTGTGCTCCCTGTACCGTCGAGTATATAAAGGGATACCCCACTAGGTTGCAATAATTTATCCATAGGAGGTTGAGTCTACCACCTTGTAAACATGATATACCGAACACAACATTCGAGGAGATTGTCTGCCCGTGCTTCTCGGTTTGTCGGGAGGTATTTTGCAATTCACAGTTACTTAGTAATCCTTTTAGCCTAGATCATCCAGAGTAGTCATTTTGATATTTTTGACTCCCTAAATATGAAAGATCGCCTGAGCAATTGTCTTTTCGAGCTCATTTCAAACTGAAAGTGATAGAGTCATCTTTGCTTCTTTCTCGACTCTTAAAATATGAAAGAGCACCAATTTGTTTTTGCATCTTAAAAAATTGTTGCCCACGGTCTTATAGCATTCCTATTAGTCTTTTTTAGACCACATCGTGAGTATACCTTTAAATACATTTTAAAGCCCTTGGAATCAATCTCTCTTCTGTTTATTTGAGACAAAACCATCGTGGCTGAACCAACTAGTTCACCTAGTTCCTCTTCCTCTCCTCCATATGAAATATTGTCTGAGGAGCCTTTTCCTCAATTACCACAATCACTTGACTACCAAGGTGTTGATCTTGGAATTGTTCTAAGTATTCAACCATTCTCATCTCGTCCTCCCCCTTCAGCTACTGGGCCACTTTCTTGTAGAAATTTCACCTGTAGAACAAACCGATATATGCAATGTCCTAAAGCATAATATGTGTTCTACTTCTACAAAACATTAAGCCGAAGCATAATTGAAATCATGAGCAACATCAAGTAGAAACATGCATAACTGTTCAAGAGAATTAATCACACATAACACAAGATATATCCAGGGGAAAGCACCAACATAAAACCCCAACCATGCATTATCAATCAAGTGGAAATCCTCTTCATAAAACAAGAAGAATTAGCTCTCAAGCTATCCAGTTCTCAATGAACTATGAAGATATGTCTCATGAACCACCCAAGCCCTGTTTATATAGGCTTTCCCTATGGTCCTTACGTAGTTTTCTTAGGAAATAATAGCAAAAGCACATGCTATTAATTCCGACATACTAAAAACAACCAATGGTCCAACTACGTATTCCTTGAGAACACTAGTTCCTCAACCATGCAAAAACTACTTACTAGAAATAGTTAAGAATCAGATAGTACATTGTCCCACATCTAATCTCAACTGGGTCTCTAACAGAACTAACATGCAACAGTTATCCATGAGTGAATCCTCGGTTATCTAAAATAACAATTGTCACATGCATGCAAGCATTAACAGACTATATTTTATTATTTTAACAACTTGTTAAAATAATCTAACTGGACTTAACTAGTAAGAAATAAGCTAACTGATTCTCTCATTATAGAACTCATGCTTATTCCCTCAATCAATGGAGGAGACTCAAGTGCATGCTCACAAAGACTTCAAATTCGAATTTTCTTAATTAATTAACTCAACTGAATTAATTAATTAATATTTCAAACTGTTGTTAAGACCAAACTTAATTTTACTTCCTATAGATAGACTAGGGACTGTTATAAATAGGAAGGGACCCAAAAATGCTATTTTTATACATGCTATTTTTAGCAGGTCTATTTTTAGCACATTCTAAATTTAGCATTTCTTGTTGCACACTTTTCAACACTCCCTCTCAAAAAGAAAGGGATTATCAGCAACCTCAATCCTGTCTCTATGGAACTCAAACTTGCCCTTTAACAATGCCTTTGTCAAAATATTTGCATCTTGTTCCTCGGTCGAAATATACTGCAACATCATGAGCCTCTTGACCACACAATCCCGTAGATGATGATAGCGGATACCCATATGCTTGGACTTGTCATGAAACACTAGATTCTTAGAGAGTTTAATGCAACTCTGATTATCACAATATATCATTGTCGGATTCATCATCTGACCAAACAATCCCACTAGGATCTTCCACATCTAGATGGCCTCACATGCAGCCTGACTTGCTGCCATGTACTCTGCCTCTGCTGAGCTAAGTACAACTGATCTTTGTTTCCGGCTATACCAAGAAACTGCAGCTAACCCAAGGTTGAAGATCCCTCCAAAAGTGCTCTTCCTGTCTGATGGACTACTAGCCCAATCTGCATCTGTGAAGCCTTGGAGCTTCACTCCCTCTGTCCGCTTGTACCATAATCCATACTGTGTAGTGCCTCTGAGATATCTCAGCACATGCTTTGTCGCCTTCCACAATAACTTGGTTGGCTGAACCATAGCTTGACTCAGCTGGTTCACTACAAAGCACAAATCTGGTCATGTGTTCACTAGATACATGAGTGAACCCACAAGCTACCGATAAACTGTGGCAGCTACTACCTCACCTGAAGTAGCATCCTCCTTCCTCTAGTTACCTGCTAGAGGAGTCTCCATGGGCTTGCACATATCCATGTGGAATCACCTCAGTATCTCATTGGCATACTTGCCTGGAGAAACAAATACTTCCCCATCTCTCTGACACACCTCCATGCCTAGAAAGTAGTGCATGAGGCCCATGTCCTTCATCTCAAACTCTCTTGCAAGATCCTTCTTGCAAGACTTGATCAACTCATCATCACCTGTCACAATCAGATCATCGACATAAAGTACAATAATCAATAGCTTACCATCTACAATGATGTGGTAGAGGTTCGCATCCACTTCACTCTTGGTGAAGCCCAACCCGGTGAAATAGATGTCGATCCTGGTATACCAAGTACGCGGTGCTTACTTCAGCCCATACAATGCTCACTTGAGCCGACACACATGTGACTCGCGATCGAAGGTCTCAAATCCTTTGGGCTACTCAATGTATACCTCTTCCTCAATATCCCCATTGAGGAAAGTTGTCTTCACATCCATCTGATGGATCTTCCAACCCATCTATGCTAATAGTGCTAGAATCGATTTGATCGATGAGTACCTTGCAACAAGAGCAAAGGTCTCATCATAGTCAATCCCCTCAACCTGTGAGAAACCACGGGCAACAAATCTTGCCTTATGTTTCTCAATACTGCCATCAGCTGCCTACTTTGCCTTGTGGAAAGAAGCTCCACTGTCCAAATACCAAACACATCCCATGCTGGATGAAACCATGCATGCAATAAGCGAGAAATCCATCTCAAACTATGAAGCTAGTGCATCACCATCAGATTCCTTGGAGGAACCTTTCTTCTTGGACTTCCTCTTTGGGCAACTATTAGTATAATGACCCAACTCGTGACAATGAAAGCATCTCACCTTTGGCTTGTCAAACTTCTTCCCTCCTTGAGAAGACTTGGAATGGGATGCTTTCCCTTTCCCTTTCTTAGCTTTAGAAGCTAAAGCCAAGTTCTCTTCATCATCATGTTTTGATGAAGAAGCTCCATCCCTAGTGCTCCATCTGATCTCCTCCTGCGTCAAATTCAACCATAGTCGTTCCCAATCTGGCAATTTGTCCCTTCCATTCACTGAGTCCTGGTAGCTATGCCAGCTCTTAGGAAGGCCAAGGAGTGTTATTCTCACCATATCCTCATCAACTGTAGTGACTCCTACGCTTGCAAGCTCATCTCTGTAGGTGGTGAGCTTGTTCAAGAATGTAGAAATAAAGTCACCCTTCTCACACTTGATCTTTCGAAGCTTGTCCTTCAGTGCCAACTTCCTTTGATCACTACTATTCTGATATAAATATTTCAATGTTTTCCACATTGCAAATGGAGACTCCTTCCCATGGAGGCTTGAGACTATGTGATCTCGAACACCCTCCAAGAGAATTCTCCTAGCTCTAGCCACACACTTACCCCATTCCACTAGCCCAGTCTTGTCAGTAGGCTTAGGGACTTCTTGATCAATGAAATCCTTAAGACCATTATCTTCCAAAATTGCCTCCATACGATCCTTCCAAGCTATATAGTTTGAGCTACCATCAAGGGTATACTGAAGCCTCAAACCATTGAACGCCATCGATAAAATAGATGTGATAAGAACTTGAGATCTATATCAAGAATAAGAAACTTCGAATTCCTCCTGCTAGTATATTGTTCTTGCTTGATCACTTGTGCTCTGATACCATGTAGAAATTTCACCTGTAGAACAAACCGATATATGCAATGTCATAAAGCATAATACTTGTTCTACTTCTACAAAAACTTAAGCGGAAGCATAATTGAAATCATGAGCAACATCAAGTAGAAACATGCATAATTGTTCAAGAGAATTAATCACACATAACACAAGATATATCCAGGGGAAAGCACCAGCATAAAACCCCAACCATGTGTTATCAATCAAGTGGAAATCCTCTTCATAATACAAGAAGAATTAGCTCTTAAGCTATCTAGTTCTCAATGAAATATGAAGATATGTCTCATGAACCACCCAAGCCCTGTTTATATAGGCTTTCCCTATGGTCCTTACGTAGTTTGCTTAAGAAATAATAGAAAAAGCACATGCTATTAATTCCAACATACCAAAAACAACCAATGGTCCAACTACGTATTCCTTGAGAACACTAGTTCCTCAACCTGCAAAAACTATTACTAGAATAGTTTAGCATGATAGAATGTCTCACATATGATCTCAAAGTTGTCTGACAACTACATGCAACAGTATCCATGAGTGATCCTCATTATCTAAAATAATAGTGTCACTGCTGCAAGCATTAACAAACTATATTTTATTTTTAACAACTTGTTAAATAATCTAACTGGACTTGATCTAGTAAGAACTAGTGCATCGATTCTCTCATTATAGAACTCATGCTTATTCCCTCAATCAGTGGAGGAAACTCATGTGCATGCTCACAAAGACTTCAAATTCAAATTTCCTTAATTAATTAACTCAACTGAATTAATTAATTAATATTTCAAACTGCTGTTAGGACCAAAATTAATTTTACTTGCTATAGATAGACTAGGGACTGCTATAAATAGGAAGGGACCCAGAAATGCTATTTTTAGACATGTTATTTTTAGCAGGTCTATTTTTAGCATTTCTTGTTGCACACTTTTCAACATTCTGACAATGGCCCGAAATCTCTGGATAATCCTATCTAGACTCCCGAGAGTCCTCAAACTCCTGAAGATCAGTTTGGACTAGTTGTTTACCCTCTGAATCCTTTGTTCGATCTTGTTGTGAGATCACCGCAACATCTGTACAATCCGTACAATCAGTTGGGTATTCCTTTGGAATTATCCCCTCGAACATCTTCAGTAATCCGTCGTCGTCTATTTTCACCCATGGAATCAGAAAGTGAAATCCTAGTCTCCTCTCCAGGTCACTCAGAGGTTTCCACTCCACGCATAGTCGAGGAGCAAGAATATCCTTTTCCTCCTTAAGGTTTCCCTTATATGGGAAGCATTCCAACCAGTGTTCATCCTGAATTACCATGTAATTACGTGACTTTAGCTTAGTTGGTTTCAAACATGCCTACTGCCTCTCACTATATCACAACCCTATTTGGGCATCCGACAATATGCCTACCACAATTACGTTCATTCAAAACCCAACCTCCCAACAGATGGTGATTTCTGCAATTACTTTAGTCCCGATGCAACCCACCATCCCAAATCCTCTTGTTTCGTCGATTCAAGTAACCCATCCAATTCAACCGATGATCTCGAGTCATGTCGCTGTCAGTTCTTTGACCCCTCAAATAAGTGGGAAGGTTGTTCCACCGCCTAGGGGGTAGAGTCTGAATGTTTCTATGATATCTAGAAAAACCAATGTGAGTGGCTCACAACCTCACATGGTTGGGATGAACCAACCCTCTTTGGGTGCCATTTCAAATCCTGTTGGTCCTGCTAGTCCTACCAGATCAAGTCATGTCCCGTACCAAAAGCCCAAAGTTGGTCTGTCTGGGTCTAGCCACAAACAAACAATCTATGGAAAATATCCTTAAGCTAGAATCAATTAAGAGGGCCTACCTCTTAGAACGTTATTCCGCATGGTGATGATCCTGCTTCCTCACTCTAGCTATCTTCTGTTTCCTTCCTTCGAATACTTGAAACAAGAAAACAACAACAACAACAAACGTGATAGCATACAATATTGTATTCAACCTACTTAATAGGTCAAGGAACATTAAGCCATAAAGATGTAAAGTGACACTTCATGTACGAAATCAATCAACATTTACATTTATATAAATCAGAAAGAGATTACAACCAGTGCCTTGACGTTGTTGGTCTCCTCTAACGTATCCGGGTTCCCACACTTCTGCTAGCGCTTCATGGATAGCCCTAACAATGGAAATTCTAAGGCCTCTTTCCCTCTAGTCTCGAACCAAACCAAAAACACACTATTCTCCCTCAAACATACACTAGAAAGATACAAGTTATAGATGACTTGTTGATCATTCAAACTCACTCCAAAACTAAAAACCCCAACTAGCTTTTGCTTGGGAAAAAGAGAGGTTTATATAGCTTGTATGGATGGGAGATGGTTCCTCTAACCATGGGAGAAGGCCTTATCTCTTGATTTTGTTCCATCCTAATAGGGGAAAGGATCCCAAACTGACTTCCTCGGCTCCATCCGACCCAACCATCTACCAGACTTTCGTTAGGAAGCTTCTAGACATGGAAGCTTCGGCTCCATATTTAAAAAACCTACCAAAAGAGGATTAGCACAACTGGGAAAGGGCTTAGTTGCTTCATACGCATGAGGGATAGTTTTAATATCTGCAAATTGGCGCGAGGAGGAAACTGGTTAGTAGCGCTGGTCTTGTAAACTGGGATAAAAGGAAGATTCTTGGGAAATGATGCAAAGGGGAATTATTCTACTCATGAAGAGGGACAAACTGGGAGTTTCTTCATGATGGGAAAGAATGTCTAGTTCACTGTAGTGGTCCTCCGGGATCGTGGACAGGGAGTATAGGGACAGTGGAAAAATGTTTTGTAACAGATGCCCACTAAAGCGCGAAGGTCGAACTAGAATAAGGGGTGAAACGTTTTACAAGTGGAAGTCGAGAACTGGAGTCAGTCATCGGAAAACTTGCAAGCAAGCATAGATACATATACATCACTGAAAACTCTAAGAAATGATACATGAAATGTGGTATGGATGCATCCATCCAGAGAATGATCATGTAAATGGATCCAAGGCATGGACACGGCCATCCAATAGAGAGGATCATAACGAACTAAGGTATGGCCCCAACCATCCAATAATGAGAAGGATCACATATAACAACTCATGGTATGGTCGCAGCCATCCATCTGAAAGAGACATGTATATCAATATGATCATGTCACATTGCCTCGCAACCTCAGCTGGAGTAATCTGAGCCCAGGGTCTTCTGCTCTAAGTGACCCGATCAAAATACAAATCCTAACATGTGAATGAATGTGTTGAAGTTGAGCATGCTAGAAAGTCGCTTGATTACTGGTCAATGATGTGAACTGCTAACAAGCATGAGAGAAACCACCAATAATGACAATGGATCTCAAGGTACCGACAGCATAGTTCACAAAATGTGAATAAAGGAACTGATGTTGAACACTCGTGGAATCACCCGATCAAAAGCCAATGATGTGAGCTTGTCATCGAGTGCGAAGAACTTGCCATTAGGACATGTAAGCTCTAAGGTACTAGAAGGGAGTCTCTCGACCAGCTTCCTAGACAATGAGCTGAAGTCGACAAGAAGCGACCGCGTCGAAGGAGGGCCATGATGTATCCCACATCATTGACACGAGACAACAAGATGCAAATGACTTCAGATGATACATAGAATCAGAAGTAAGTATAACTATAGAAGGACTAACGCTTGAACATATCGATGACACGATTCCGGAGTTTGGAAACTTTGGGATCCATAGGATCGGGGGTCATGATGACGTGGCAGAGGTCGAATGGAAGGCAAAAATGAATGGCCCAACCCAGGAATGTCAATGATGAAAAGGAGGATATCCCAACCCGACATGAAGCAAAAAGTGTCATGTTCAAGATTGAGCTACCGGCACGACTGATAGAATTTCCAATTTTCCCCCACCATTTCTGGCAGGTGCCCCAATTATTTTTTATCGCAAGCTTGAAGGGGATAGCATGTGCTTGCACTGTAAGTTCATCCTTCGGACAAATCCAACCTAGTAAGTTTAATGAGCCCTAGGAAGGAGAAGCTCACGATCGTCATGGCGACGAATCCAATGTCGTTTAATATTTTAACGAGTTCGACAAAGGTGTAACTCGGCATCTTTTTCATCTTTAGAGAGTTTGAAAAAGACACGGAAAAGAAAACTCCACATGGTCCCTTTACATATATTTGTGTCTCTCAAGCCCGAAAAGGTAGAAAACGATACTTGAGCTAGCCTCTTGACCATTACATTTTTTGAGCAGTTCCTCCATTATCAGAACCAGTTTCTACCCTTTATACCAGTCGTTCCTCTAGGACGAGTCACCTTTAAGTTCTTTTTTGACTTGTAAAAGGTGAAGAGATTGTGGAGTATTTTTTCCCTTTTCTGACTCGTTAAAGAGAATAAAAACAGGGGGTCTGCTTTCAGCTCTTTTCCTAAGGAACTGTAGCAATGAGTGAGTTTATTAGCCAACCTCTTAACCATTACATGTTTTGAGCAGTTCTTCCATTGTCAGAACCAGTTGCTACCTTTTATACCACTCGTTCCTCTAGGATGAGTCACCTTTAAGCTCTTTTCTAACTCATACAAAATGAAAAGATTGCTGAGTATTTTTTCCTTTTTTTCACTCATTAAAGAGAATAAAAACTGGGGGCTTGCTTTCAGCTCTTTTCCAACTCTTAATACACGAAAAGATTTCCAAGATCTTGTCGTTTTTGAACTCGTTAAAAGTTGTGAAACGTCGTTTACCTAGTATACATTTACCCCTTTTTCGAGATGGGATAAACTATTTACGAAAAAGGTATCCCTTGACTGAAACGGTTAAGTGGTCCTCTCAAGTATTGGTTTCTACCTTTTTAGGCTCGAGAGACACAAATGAACAAAAATGGACCATGTAGAGTTTTCTTTTCCGTGTCTTTTTCAAACTCTCTAAACATGAAAAAGATACTAAGTTACACCTTTTTAGGACTCGTTAAAATATTAAACGACATTGGATTCATCGTCATGGCGATCATGAGCTTCTCCTTCCTAGGGCTCATTAAACTTACTAGGTTAGATTCATCCAAAGGATGAACTTACAGTGCAAGCACATGCTATCCCCTTCAAGCTTTTGATAAAAAATAATTGGGGTACTTGCCAGAAAAGGTGGGGAAAATTAGAAATTCTATTAGTCGTGTCGGCAGCTCACTCTTGAACATGTCAATTTCTACTTCGTGTCGGGTTGGGATATCCTCTTCATCATTGACCTTCCTGGGTTGGGCCATTCATTTTTTCTGTCCATTCGATCTCTACCACGTCATCATGACCACCGATCCTATGGATCCCAAAGCTGCCAAACTCCAGAATCATGTCATCGAAATGTTCAAGAGTTAGTCCTTCTGCAGTTACACTTATTCTTGATTCTCTGTATCATATGAAATCATTTGCATCTCATTATCTCGTGTCGAAGATATGGGATACATCACGACCCTCCTTCGACGCAGTCGCTTTCTGACGACTTCAACTCATTATCCAGGAAGCTGGATGAGAGACTCCCTTCCAGTACCTTAGAGCTTGCATGCCCTAATGGCAATTTCTTCGCACTCGACGACAAGCTCACATCATTGGCTTTTGATCGGGTGATTTCACAGGTGTTTAACATCAATTCCTTTATTCACATTCCGTGAACTATGTTGTCGGTACCTTGAGATCCATTGTCATTATTGGTGGTTTCTCTCGCTCTTGTTAATGGTTCACATCATTTACCGGTAATCAAGCGACTTTCTAGCATGTTCGAATTCAACACATTCATTCACATGTTAGGATTTTTATTTTGATCACGTCGTTTGGAATGCAAGACACTGGGCTCAGATTACACCAATCTAGGTTGTGATGCGATGTGACATGATCATATTGATGTACATGTCTCTTTCAAATGGATGGTTGCGACCATATCATGAGCTTTTATATGTGATTCATCTCATTATTGTATGGATGTAACCATACTTTAGTTTTGTTATGATCCTCTCTATTGGATGGTTACGCCCATGCTTTGGATCCATTTACATGATCATTCTCTGGATGGTTGCTTCCATACCACGTTTCATGTATCATTTCTCAGATTTTCTAGTGATGTATATGTATCTATGCTTGCTTGCAAGTTTTCCGATGACGAACTCTAGTTCCCCGCTTCCACTTGTAAAGCATTTCACCCCTCACTCTAGTTCGGCCTTCATGGTTTAGGGGGCATATTTTACACATCATTTTGCCATTGTCCCTATACTCCCCGTCCACAATCCTGGATGACCTCTACAGTGAACCCGACATGCTTTCCCATCATGAAGAAATTCCCAGTATGTCCCTCTTCATGAGCAAAATAATTCCCCTTTACATCATTTCCCAAGAATCTTCCTTTTATCCTAGTTTACAAGACTGACACTACTGACCAATTTCCTCCTCGCACTGATTTGCATAGATTAAAACTATCCCTCGCATTGTACGGAATGACTGAGCCCTTTTCCATTCACGCCGATCCTCTTTTGGAAGGCTTTTTAAATATGGAGTCAAAGCTTCCATGTCTAGAAGCTTCGTAACAGAAGTCTGGTAGATGGTTGGGCTGGATGGAGCCGAGGAAGTCAGTTTGGGCTCCTTTCCCCTATTAGGATGGAACAAAATCAAGAGATAAGACCTTCTCCCATGATGATAGGAACCATCTCCCATCCATCCAAGCTATATAAACCTCTCTTTATCCCAAGCAAAAGCTAGTTGGAGTTTTTAGTTTTGGAATCAGTTTGAATGATCAACAAGTCATCTATAGCTTGTAGCTTTCTATTGTATGTTTGAGGGAGAATAGTGTGTTTTTTATTTGGTTTGAGACTAGAGAGAAAGAGGCCTTAGAAATTCCATTGTTGGGGCTATCTATGAAGTGCTAGCAGAAGTGTGGGAACCCAGATACATTGGAGGAGACCCAATGTCAAGGCACCAGTTGTAATCTATTTCTGATTTTTATAAATGCAATTATTGATTGATTTCCCACATGAAGTGTCACTTTACATATTTATGGCTTAATATTCCTTGACCTATTAAGTAGGTTGAATACAATATTGTATGCTATCACGTTTCTTGTTGTTGTTGTTTGCTTGTTTCAGGTATTTGAAGGAAGGAAATAGAAGATAGCTGGAGTGAGGAAGAAGGATCATCACCAAGCAGAATAGCGTTCTAAGAGGTAGGCTCTCTTAATTGATTTAGCTTAAGGAGATTTTCCATAGATTGTTTGTTTATGGATAGACCCGCTCTCTCAGGCTAGAGGAATTGTTTGCGTCTGAAATAAGAGTTTAACTACACCACAAACCTCTAGGGCTCTATTGATGCCCCGAAAATCGTTACATCAACATCGGGGATAACCACCCGGTCCGGACCTTAATACAACTCCTTTTCCGTTTGGGATGGTGGCTCCGACTGGATATAATGGG
>APFE030833823.1:165375-278829 GCA_000404065.3 Pinus taeda
AAGAAAGAGAAGGTTGTAGCCTTCTGTAGGTCAGCACCTACGTACTAGTATATCAACTAGTACAAGAGCTAAGGGGGTTGTAGCTCCCTTCCAGAAGTAGCTGGAAAACAAGAGAGGGTTGAAGCCTCCGTGCTGGTAAAGGAATGCACCAATACATTGTAAAAGAAGTTTCTTATTAAAGGAAGAAAGAGACGAATTGCAGCAGGTGGTTTTCACCCACATTGGGTTTCCACCTTATATCATGGTGTTCATGTGTGTTTCTTATGTGTGATGATCTATACTGTTTTACTACTGTTAATGTGGTTAATAATGTTCTGATGCATTTACTGAAAATAAGCTAATTGAATCATAAGATTGTTGCATATACGCTTGTTGCATTTAATACAGTCGCGTATATACGCGTATACCCTTAACTGAAGTCGCGTATATGAATCTGAGTGTGAAAATGAAAAAGTATCTGATTTGCTAATACTGATTCACCCCCCACTCTCAGTATTATTTCCAACAAAACGTTGATGCCCCAAAAATCGTTACATCAACATCGGGGATAACTACCCGGTCCAGACCTTAATACAGCTCCTTTTCCATTTGAGATGGTGGCTCCGACGGGATATAATGGGACCATTTCCCAGTAATGAATAAAAGGGGGTGGATGAATGATTGGTTTTCTAATAAGTGATAATAAATGGAGGACTTATTCTATGAGCGAAAACGTAAATGACTATTTTATCCCGGGAAGCTTCTATTCTTAAGTGCAACGTTTAATGATTTGTGTTTGTTGATAGGCATACAGATGGCACTACTCAATAAACAAAGACATTCATTTAAATGATAATTGCTTCGTTCAAATAGTTGAACGAAGTAATTGATAAAACAATATTACACTTCTCTTTTTATATTACTGATACATGCATGATTGAGAGAATAGCAAACTGTAAACATCCAATAGTGGAAAGTATAAAATTTACTGTTAAAACACATTCACATATTCAATAATAGCAAAAATGACCAAACAACAATTCACATGAAAGGAATAAATTCAGACATAGATGATAGTACCATATGAGCTACGAATTATTCCCTACGCCAATCGCAATTTGAATTCCTTCTTCCGATTTAGAAATACTTTTAGATAAAGGCAATAGTGCACATTCACATCAAAGCTTCATTATCAAAATTTGGAAAGATTGGTTCAGTTTTCATAAAAGAATATGCATGAAGTACAGTAGTGCAACTTCAGGCTTAAGTCATATACAAAAACTTATGACCATTTCTAAATACATGAAAGGGTCTATAAATACTAAACTAAGCTAACAAACTACAAAATTGAAATGCTACTAAATTGGTATAATCCGATCTTGAATATCTCTCCCACAGTGATCTGGTAATCGGCAGCAATGATTCATCATTCTGGTTGTTTGCCCTTTGTCCTGAGTTGGCATATTGCCAGCATTGGTTCCACTTCTTGAGGGCGGCTGAGACGAGAATTGATTTGAGCAGCATAGGTGGCATCATGTATATCAGGAATGATACACCCGATTGCATCCCTTAGGCATTTGAGGGCGGCTCTATGGCTGTATGGTTTTACTAGGAACAACCAATAGGTGTCCCAAGTTAAACTTTTAATTCTTGAGATCAATCTCCCATTCTTTTCTAGCTTTTGGTTACATGACTGCTCCAATGTCTTGGCTGATAATAATTTACCTGGTGTACATTGAGAAATCATGTTAGATAAATAGAGAGTATTATTGATCAAGTCAATTAAATTGTTCGTAGATAACTTGCATCTAGAAACCGCTCTCTTTTCTTTCATTAATTAGGACTGCCACTCCATGAATAGGATTTCTTTATGGGATTCTAAAATTTTGGGCAAGTTTGCTGCCTGTCCCTCATTAGAGTCCTGCCAAATAAGAAAATCTATCAAAGTGTCGTTGGCTTGCTCTAAATCCTGCCTGGCATCAACTGATTTGTCTATTATAGATGTTGTTATGTCGCACAGAGGTTCAAATTGAGCAATTTCATGACACAACAATCTTATTTGTGTTATTAATGCCTTGTTAATCTGCATTGCCTCTGCTCTGAACTCGGCAAGCTGGGGAAGACTCTTGAACCTCTCTACTTGAGCTGATAATTGAGCAATTTGCTCATCTTTTGTCTTTTCCATCTGTTCATTCATCGCCTTGAACTTTGATAATGCCTATGATAATTCTTTCTATCTCTGAATCGCTCCCGAATCAATCCTCTGTTTCTCTTCATGCAACTGTTTGTTGAGTTGGTTATTTAACTGTTGCTACGTGGACAGTTGTTCTTGTAGTTGTTCTGACTTCCACTGTTCCTCCGATAGCTGTGCTTGCAGTGAAGTGATCACTTGATCCTTTTCTTTCAACAAATTGCTTACCTTTGATGCCTTATCCATGGTGGCTGTCGAATAGGCACCAGCATATTGAGATAACTTTGTCAGGTCATCGGAGGGGTCGAATTCTTCCCTCCATACCACATTGGTTGTTATCGTTTGTTCAGGGAACAGAGAAGGTTGATCAATCCTTCTCCTTTTCCGCTGTCGCTTTATTACAGCCCTGTGTTTTGGGCTATAGAAAACATCCAGTGGAGGAATGTCCTCCACCTGCAAAATAATTTGATCTGAAGGATTCTTGGGAATTATTTCCACTACTGTAGTTGGGGGTAGACCGCTGGTTCCTTTGCTTGGAACCTCCTTTGATGTTGTATCTTGTGTATCAGTCGCTTTGGATGTATCAGCATCCATTGAGCTCTCAAGATTGCTTATAATTGTATTAAACTGTTGCCATTCCTAGAGCAATCTTGGGTCCATTTGAGTATCGAAACTCACCTCCTTGCTGCTCTGCTCCTGCTGCTTTTTCTGCTCCTCCTCCCGTATTCTCTCATGTTCTTTCTTTTCTGCTTCCTCTCTGTCTTTCATCTGTGATTCCTCTTGTTCTTTCCTCTTTGCCTCTTCCTATTCTAGCCTCCGGAGTTCCTCCTGCTCTCTTCTTTGGACTTCTTCATAGATTTCGGATGTAGCAGGAGGTTCGCTGGTAAGCTGTTGCTCAGGCTTGCTTGATTGTATCATCGGGGCAGTAGCTAACAAATCTAGAGGCAGAGTTTGCAACCTCTTCTCTCTAAGTTTGTTAAATTCTACTAACCCGTCATCATGGTATCTCATTCTAGCTAGCTGTTTCACTTGGAATATTGACTCGACTGAGGAGAATAGGTCATCAAACTCATCTTCCTTATGTTCAAATTTAGTGAGTTTGGCCTGGTCTAGGGCATTATAGATGACTTTCTTCGGGTCAAAATGTCTATTGGGCAGAGTGGCGAGACTTAGGATGTTAATTTTTTCTGCCTCTTTCTCTGCATGTTTATAATCATGTAGAGTATAGACGCCACACCTTAGAGGAAAAGGAGGCCAAACTTGCTTCTTTGAATTTCTGAGAGTTTTTGTGGATGATGCAGTTGTAAGCTGATATGCTATTTCGCGAGCTAATAGCTTGTCTGGTATGTACAAGGGGAGGACATGAGGCCTGGCCTGACTGCCAAAAACTCTTACATAAGTGAATTTATTTTCTCCAAACCAGGTTCCTAAGGCTGTCAAGTCAATCTCTGCCTGAGAGGAGATCTTAGGGGCGGGTTTATCAAAAATTGCATAGTAAATAGGTAGCATGAATCCATTGCAGACTTGGTATAAATGATGTTTATAATGAGCTTTCCATAATTTCTGGTGGTGGATATGAATAGGCATAGGGTCCTGTGGAGTCCATCTCCCCCCTAACACAGGAAACTCGGAATTAAAACAGAGGGTATCCAAAATAAAGGCACTAAAGTAAAATGGAGGGATGAACCTATCAGTAACACGGGATTTGTTTCTGAATTCAAGAATAGTTGTAGCCAACTTATCCGATAATATAGTCCCCCAATCCATGATTTCACTATTACATGCTGCTTCCATCAAAGTACCATCTCTATGGAGAACTTTTGAAGAATCAGGCAATCCCCACAATCGACCAATCATGACTCAGCATAACAATAAGGAGAGCATAAGGAGTCGACGGAGTACTTACCCGAAGACTCATGTTTGTGTTTCGTCGGGTTCTGTCTCCATTCTCGTATAGGCTCCGACTCAGTTTCATTCTCATCTCAAAAATTCTCTAGAAATGCTTTATTATACTTCTTCTCTGGCTCGGGCAAATGGTACATTTGTCTGAAATCATTGGGCTGAAATGAACTGAATACTCTCCCATCAATAGTGCAGAATGTTCTGTCTGTAATTGGAATTTCTTCAATTGCCCATCTCACCACATCCGTATACGGAAGAATTTTCTCTCGGGCCGCTATCCTGTGTAGGTAGGAATCAGCCAAATCTTTTAAAGTAGCTTCAGATTTCCGGCTTGAACCTGTTGTAGCTCGTACTGATGTTTGCTGAGGTTCCTTGGCTTCAACCAGGTTGTAAATATTTTGCCAAGTAATGCTGCCAAGGCCGAGACATGTGGGTATCTGAGATTAATCCCTTTTTGCTTGGTCCCGGATCGGTGGCATGTTGTCCTGTTACCATAGAAGCTGTAGTCGTTCCAAACTTCTTAGATTTCTTCCCCATTTGGTCTGGAATCGTTACTGCAGAAAAACTCTGCACAAGAGAAAATGAACGTAATGCGGAGAATAGATGGCAAAAACCAAGTATGGAGGAATTGTGTCAATCAATGAATAATGGAAGATTTATCATAAGGCTCCCGCGGATACAATCTCTGAAGGGATTTAGGCATAACTGCTCATTAATTGGCCGTTAAAGCCTGTCAATCATTTAAATGCTCATTATATCATTTACTTGCCGAATAATAGTTTAAGCGTGGATTTGATTTTTTGGCGATTGGACGCAAGCGAATCACTATTGGGAAGAGAAAAGGCTTTCAATGATAATTAATATAATATAGCGAAATCATATCAATCCTTTTTGAAAGTCGCGTTTGGGTTCATCGCAATCGGCGATCGGAGGAAGCCTTGGGAAATCTTATTTAAGCTTTTATGGAATCCCCGATCGCCGATAGCGATATCGCTTGACTCGCATCGGGAGTTTTAAGGAGGAGAGTTCGTTATATTCATATCGCATTCCCCGATTTCCGATTGCAATATCGTATCGGAGCAAAGGGGAGGGGCCTTTTATTATTTGTTTTCCCCATAACCGTTGGTTACTCGCTCTTATCGCATCGGGGAGAATCAATGGGTCATGGTTATGCATCCTTTGTTGTTGCGATATGCGATCTTGCGATCACTTTATCGCAACAATAAAGAATTATTCGTTTTATTTTTAAGACCGATTATTTCAAAAAGGTTTTTAAAATGTTTTGCTTGTTTCTGAACCTTTAGAAGAGTGATGGATTAATACCAATTTAATCTAAAAGGGACCCATTTCATATTATAATTTTTTTAAGTAAGATTTTATGAAATGGGGGGTTGTTGTATAGCACAACAGGCTCCAACCCTATCTTTGGTATAGGCAGCAACCTGGTCTTTGAGGACTCCTATCCTCAAGGGCTGAAAACCCTTTGCTTCAATTTGTCAAGATAAGTTTAGTGATTCTTCACAGCTCCCAATACCTTCTTCAACGAGTCCTGTCAATCTATTCACTCTCAATACTACTCTCAAATGATCTCCAAGGCACTTAGTGCATCAATGACAACTTTGTCTTCTCATGAAGGTGTCACCACTGCTCTTCATGGTACCCAAACAATCTCTCCAAGGTCACTCCATGAGGGCTTCAATCAAGGTCTCCAAGAATGTCACCAAGCCCAACTTCTACAAAATATCTTCAAGTATTCTTCAAGGTGTCTTCAATAGGTAGCCAAATGATCTTCACAAAGCTTCAACAACGATTTCAATCAAGGAGTTCTGTAATGTTTCTCCAAAGAATGTCTTCAGTCAGGCTACACCTAGAAGTCTCCAAGGTATGATTAAGTATATCTTGAGGTGATGCCAAAATATATTCTTCAAAAAGTCAAGTTTCTCCTAGGGTATCTTCACAAGGTCTTCAAGAGTGTCTTCACAAAGCTTCAAAGATGAAGGCTTCAATACTTTAAATTGATCTTCAATCAAGCCTCCATAAGTCAAGCTTCACAATTGCTCAGATCTAAGTTTTCACAAGAGACAGCCACCACAGGTCTGAGAGTGTAGCCTGTCTTCACACAAGATTGTGTCCTTACCAAAAATTTGAGCCACCATAGGTGTATCCTTCTGATCCTCCATTGGTTAACACCTTTTAGGTCCAAGTTTTTCAAACTATGCTAAAAAACAAGGCTATTGGGCTAAGTCCAAAGCAATGTGTTTGTCCACTCACTGAGGTGTTAATGTTGACTAGTCTAAGGTTATACTTCAATAAATTTGTCACAGGTTTGAGCCTTAAGAGGTCATTGTAGTATGCTTAGAAACTAGTCTGAGCCACATAAAAAATTGTCCACAACCAAGTTATCTACCTGTCTGAGGTCTTCAAATGTCATTGTCCACAAGCATCGAGCCCTAAACAAATATGCATTTTCACTATAAAATTCGAGACCACTGTTCTTTAGATCCAGTATTATGAGGTCTGATTTTATTTGGTGATGATTCTATTGTATAGCAGTCTGAGTTTCTCTAGTGAGCTGTCCTAAGTCAACAAGAGAAATCTGAGTTCATTGTCCACGCATATATCCAACATATCACATGCTATTTTTGAGGCTAAAATATGAGGTATAAGGATATAGGTTGTTGCCACAGTTTCTGAAGTGCACCAAGTTGTTGTTAGCTACCACAGGTTTGTGGTATATCCACATTAACCTCAACAAGTATTACTCAGCAGTCCGAGCTACAGTGATCCGAGCTTGTATATTTAGCTTTAAATAACAACCCAATCACAAAGATCATCCCAAACACTAATCTCTTTGATTTCCCTTTTATCTCCTCAACTTCCTCTTTTATTTATGTATTTTCCATCGAAATTGATGATGAAAATGAAGTGTTTGAACCCTTATTTATATTGGTTTTGATCTTGAGATGAAAATACATGTTTATTGATGGGACATGATAGCCTACAAGTCAGGTTAGCTCAGTTAGCCTTAAATTATATTGTTTCAACTTAAAAAATCATTTTCACCCAATCTAAGAAGAGTTAGAGGGTGTGTAATAGCTTGTTGGAAAGGGTAAAATGTCCTCTATGAGCTTATGCCAAGTCCCTCCTTAAATAAGGTCATTTTACCACCAAGAAAGTTATATTTGTGAAACTGTCATTATTTTATTTATGGCAGCCTTTATGGTTTTATGTCTAGGGCTCCTTCTTCATGGTCTTAGGCCTTCAAGCTTTTTAGGATAAGGCCATATTTAGGGAATCATTATTTAACAAGATATTTAGGGCTTAGGGCATCCTATTTTCCAATCAACATTTAATCACGCATCATATAAGGACAAGGGCTTTCATCTATGGGTAGAAGGGTTTCATGGTAAGGGATTCATCATCATGCATCATTAGATCATCCAAGATAGATCATGGGCATCTAGGGCTTCATTAGATCATGCATCATGGGTATACTTATTAATGCAAGCATTCCATTAATACACATAGGATTAGGGTTAGGGTTTCCTTAGGGCATCGTGAGCATTATTCAACATAGGGATATACATGCCACCACAAAAGGGATATCACAAGAATATTTTCCATCTCCACAAATGCCATATTGACATCAATGAAAACTTTGACCAACAATCTCCCCCTTTGTCATTAATGGAAATATTCTTTCCCTTTCAACAATTTCTCCCCCTTTGACATCAATGGGAAATGGGGTGCCCAAGTACTCCCCCTAACAAGTTGAATCTCTTAATCATATTTTCTTCATCAATGATAGTTCTCCATGATAGATATGTTTCTCCCCCTGGCATAGTGCTCTTCTTTAATGTACTTGCTCCTCCTAAGCCCTTGCATGCCTTCATGGAAATGGATGAGGTAGATGATCAATCAACTCACCCTACCTGCATAAACTCCTTTACCTCTTCAAGACAATAAAGATTGTTGCCTTGTGATTAAGTGAAAGACATCATCACAGGTTTCATAGGAATCTTCTCAGATAGCTTCTGCAAGAAATTTTTTAAGAATCACATGTTCCCCCTAACAGTATGCATGGTCTCCTTCTTGGCAGAATTTTATCATCAAAACTTGGAATATCATATCTGCCAAAGATGTACTTATCAAATTAGCAACATGAGTTGATGCCTTGAGTGTTCAAGAGGTTTTCTAATCCAATTTTCTTCCTTCTCCATACTTGTGTAACTTTCTTTTCTTGCTTGGTAATCATGGTTTTATCTTGTTTAGGGACCTTCAAGTTACAATTACGACCATATGTTCAATGTTATGACATTTGAAGCATTCCATTTTGTACATAAATGAAGAGGCGTGATTTCTTCTTGCAAAGTTGCTTTTAGGAGACTGATGGAGACCATTATATTTGTCCTTGTGGCGTGACCTACAATACTTTTCCATGTGCCCAAAATTTGTACAAGAATAGAAATAAAAATAAAAATATAATTTGGTACCTGGAGGATGGAGATTTCCTTAATGTACTTCTGAAGGAATTATGACTTGGGATCCTTTGATGATATCCATTGCCCTTTGTATCTTTGACACCATCTGCATATCTTCTTGGAGGAGGGTTTCTTCCAATGTCATCCTGACTCTTCTCTTTACTTTTTCTGGAACTAGGGACATCAATATTTCTTCCAAGCTTCTCCACATCCTTGTGGGTTGATGCATTAGGGTTTGCATTATTTTTGTTTGAGGGTTCACCTGCATAACCCAGACCTGATTTATCAAGAGGATAACTTTGATGACTTAGGATGTCATCTAGGGTTTGAGATATCTTTAGACTCTTGTTCAGATGATCAACTTCTTTCTTTAGGAGGTCAAATTCTTCTTACATCATCTTGCATTCTTCATCCTTTCTTGCTAGATGGTTCTCCATTTATTCCTTCATCCTTGTTGCCTCATATGATTAGGCCTTAAGTGAGGTGACATCTGATTTTAATTTGGAGATGCCTTCATTCTTTTCCTCTCATTGGCCTGTCATGGCATTTCTTTCCTTTTCTGCTTCATCGACTTGTCCTTCCAGGAGGGTCAAAACTTCCATTACCCTTTCAAATCCTTGTGCTTGTTTCTTTGCTTCTTCTAGTTGAGATTTAAGAGAGGAGACCTCTTCCTTGTATTCACCAATTTTTACTTCTAGTTTTTTCAAGTCCTTGTGACTTTTTTCAAGATGGATTGAAAAAGTGTCTTCCATTTTCTTTGCTTTATCCAATTGATTTGTCATGGAAATGACTTCTTCATGATGCATTTTCTTGTTTTGATGAAATTCCTTCTTAAGCTTTGTGAGCCCCTCCTCCTTTTCTTGTAGTTGAAGCTTTAAAAGATCAACTTCCTTCCTAGTCTTGTCTAAGGAATAGTCACCATCTTGTTCTTGCTTCTTGAGCTCCTCATTTTCCTTATTGAATCTGCTTGTCTCTTCTAGGGCAGCTACAAGTTTTTCCTTGAGATCTTCTTTGGGATCATATTTAATTTCTTCATTTTCAAGGTCTTCCTTGGTTTTGATGTCTTCATTCTTATTTTCAGCGTCCTTTATGGGTTCTAGATTTCCTTCTTTCTTTCCATCATCTTCATGAATAGAATTCATGGTCAATGATCCTTTTGAGTGAAGATCTTGAAGTTTGTCCCGCATACCTTTTACCAATGAACATTTCTCCACTTTGGCCTTTATAGGATCTGGTAGCCCACTCAATATTTCTTTTATCGCTATTGCATTATACTCCTTGGATTTTCCTTCCATCATTCAGTAATCACTGATTCCTGGACTTCAAAGCCTTGAGCCATTAGAAAATTCGTCATTCTTGCCTTCCATATATCAAAATTTCCATTGAACAATGGAGTTTTCCCAAGTTGATTATCCATTGAGGAGGCGACATCTCCGATGAGTTTGCAAGTATTCTTCTTTGACTTTGCCATTTGTGTTCTAAGGATCTACCTTCAAGCTATTAGGCTTTGAGTGAAGATATTGGCTCTAATACGAATTGTTGGAAATACTGAGAGGGGCGTGAATCAGTATTTCTTTTCAATTGTTATTTTTACCAGTTAGATCACTTATATTTAGAACATAAAAATGAAAAATAAGAATAAATATTTTTATTAATCTCTTCTTTACAATAAATCCAATACAATATAGTATAGGGCTCCAACCCTAGATGAAGACACCAATCTTCAATCCTTCCAGGCACCAACCTATAATTTTCCAAGCATCGACTTGGACTTCACAATGCTTCGACCTCTAGGGCTCTAATCTTGTCACTTTGAGGCTCAAAACTCTAGGGCTCCAACCTTATCTCTGCTATAGGCACCAACCTGGTCTTTGAGGACCCCTATCTTCTAGGGCTCCAACCTTTGCTTCATTTTGTTAAGATAAGTTTAGTGATTCTTCCCAACTCCCAATATCTTCTTTAACGAGTCCTGTCAATCTCTTCACTGTCAACACTTCCCTCAAATGATCTCCAAGGCACTTAGCACATCAATGAAAACTTTGTCTTATCATGAAGATGTCACCACTGCTCTTCATGGTACCCAAACAATATCTCCAAGGTCACTCCATGAGGGCTTCAATCAAGGTCTCCAAGAATGTCACCAAGCCCAGCTTCTATAAAATATCTTCAAGTATTCTTCAAGGTGTCTTCAATAGGTATCCCAAAGGATCTTCACAAAGCTTCAACAATGATTTTAATCAAGGAGGTTTGTAATGGTTATTCAAAGAATGTCTACAGTCAAGCTACCCCTATAAGTCTCCAAGGTATGCTTAATAATATATTGAGGTGATGTCAAAAGATATTCTTTAAAATTCAAGTTGCTCCAAGAGTGTCTTCACAAATCTTCAACTATGAAGGCTTCAATACTTTAATTTAATCTTCAATGAAGCCTCCATAAGTCAAGCTTCACAATTGCTTAGATCTAAGTTTTCACAAGAGACTGCCACCACAAGTTTGAGAGTGTAGCTTGTGTTCACACAAGACTGTGTCCTTACAAAAAATTTGACCCACCACAGTTGTATCCTTCTAATCCTCCACTGGTTAACACCTTTCAGGTCTGAGCTTTTCAAATTGTGCTAAAACACTAATCCATTGGGTTAATTCCAAAGCAATGTTACTATCCATTCACTGAGGTGTTAATGTTGATTGGTCTGAGGCTATACTTCAAGAAATTTGTCACATTTTTTAGCCTTAAGAGGTCACTGTATTGTGCTTAGAAACTAGTCTAAGCCACATAAAAACTATCCACAAAACCAAGTTGTCTACTTATCTGAGGTCTTCAAATGTCACTGCCCACAAGCATCGGGCCCTAAACAAATCTATAATTTCACTATAAAAACCGAGACCATTGTTCTTCAGATATGGGCTTATGAAGTCTGAGTTTATTTGGTGATTGTTCCATTGTATAGCAGCCTAAGTTTCTCTAGTGAGATGTCCTAAGTCAACAAGAGAAAACCAAGTTAATTGTCCACACATATATCCAATGTATGACAGGTTATTTCTGAGGCTACAATCTGAGGTAGAAGGATATAGGTTGTTGCCACAGTTTCTGAAGTGTACCGAGGTGTTGTTAGCTACCACAGGGTTGTGGTATATCCACCGAAACCTCAACAAGTATTTCCCATCAGTCTGAGCTACAGTAATCCAAGCTTTTATATTTAGCTTTAAATAACAACCCAATCTCAAAGATCAACCTAAACAATAATCTCTTTGATCTCCCTTTTATCTCCTCGACTTCCTCTTTTATTTCTGTGTTTTCCACCGAAATTGATGATGAAAATCAAGAGTCTGGACACTTGTTTATACTAGTTTTGATTGACGAAAAGACATGTCTATTGATGGGACATGTCAGCCTACAAGTCGGCTTGGGTCGGCTAGCCTTAAAATATATTTTTTCAACTTAAAAAACCATTTTCTCCCAATCTAAGAAGATTTAGAAGGCATGTAATAGCTTGTTGGAAAGGGGAAAATGTCCTCTACGAGCTTATGCCAAGCCCTTCCTTAAATAAGGTCATTTTACCACCAAGAAAATTATATTTGTGAAACTATCATTATTTTATTTATGGCATCCATTAGGATTTTATGTCTAGAGCTCCTTCTTCATGGTCTTAAGCCTTCAAGCTTTTTAGGATAAGGACATCTTTAGGGAACCATTATTTAACTAGATATTTAGGGCTTAGGGCATCCTACTTTCCAATCAACATTAAATCATGCTTCATATAAGGACAAGCGCTTTCATCAAAGAGTATAAGGCTTTCATAGTAAGGGATTCATCATCATGCATCACTAGATCATCCAAGATAGATTATGGTCATCCAGGGCTTCATTAGATCATGCATCATGGGTATAATTATTAATGCAAGCATTTAATTAATACACATAGGATTAGGGTTAGGGTTTCCTTAGGGAATCATGAGCATTATTCAACATAGGGATATACATTCCACCACAAAAGGGTTATCACAAGACTATTTTCCATCTCCACAAATGCCGTATTGACATCAACGACAACTTTGATCAACATCTTTTCCTCTCCCTAAAATAATAAAATACTCATAATGGTTGGGTCTTGATTTAGTCTATCAAACATTTTATTATTTAACCATATCAAAACTAATTTAGCATTTTACTAAATATAGAGAGGTTTTCTCCACTCTTTTTGCCATGACCATTTTCATTGTCAAAACTTTGATCTTAAACCATTTGAACTCTCCACTTGAGATTAGTTCCACATCTTTTCCCATTGCATACCAAGAAAGGAGAAAGCCACTGTGGTGAGCAGAAAAGTGATACAAAGGACCCTCCCACGGAAAAGGATGTAGCAACACATGTCGCTATATTCTCTTCTACAGTTATTTTCCTTTTTAATAAAAAGTATTTATTTGGATTTATATGGTTGCAAATGCTTTTCTTATTTCAAATTTTGTTTATGTAACGTTATGTTCTAATCTACTGTTAAATTTTGCATATCTATGCATGAGAAGTTAACATAATTCCAAATAGGGTTTTAAATACCCTCTTTGTTGTTAGCCTATTCCAATCATCAATAGAATAAAGTTACTTTTGCTAACATGTTCACAAAATTCAAGCTAACACCACAACACAACAAGAATGAATCACTCACCCTTGTACTTATACCTTTCCAAAGGGTGCAATACCATGGGTTATCATAATACCATAGGTCTATATCATGAGTCATCTTAATACAATGAGTCTATGGGTGCAAAGCCCCATTCCTTAGCCCACTTTCCCCACGTGTTACAATACTCTTGATGTTATCCAAAACATCAACAAACTTTGCAAGCATAGCTCGAGGTTCCTCGACATTGTTTTACACACTAAGACCTCTCTAATAGTGTGAAAATCACCACAACCAGATCTTGTATGCAAAAGTTATGCCTCCCTCAAGTTGGCATACCTTGTTGACTACCATCGTACCAAGTGGATGCTAGGTCAACCCCCATTACTTACATGTGGGATTTGACACATGTTCACTTTCAAGAAAATTCTAGAAGGTCCAAAACCTAACACTAGCTAATGGTTGAAGCATGCAATAACCCTAACTTTAGATGATTATCAATTGTAGTGTTCTAAGGGGATTTTTTCACTTAGGTTTACAGAGTTTGTTGGATAGGCTCCAAACAGAGGTAGTATTGAGTACACAACAATAGAATTGAGCAGTAAATATCAAAACACATCAATGCATCACAACAATTCAGTTAACAACTCATCCAGTAGTTCTGATTGTATAACAATGGTAGTCCTTCCACATAAAAAATTGCAATAAAATGATCAATCAATACAATCTCAACCACTAAATGAACTCACCATAGGGCTACTACAACAATGAGGACAACCCTGATAACACTGCACTAATTAAATCTAGTTCTATTATTACTACAAATCACTATTTATTGGTCTGTAGAGCTTCCAGGAACCCTTATCATGATTGTTTCATTGTTAAGTAAGTTTGTAACAAGATTTGACACTAACCCTTGATGAATGTTTGATGTCATGTTCATGTGTGGATGATAAAGTAGTGGACGTTGATATGCTATGAATATGATGCATATATGTTTGAAACTTGATATAGTTTGATATCATGATCTAAAGTTTTTTGTTGATGCATGACAACATTATGATAGACAGGTTGATGTCTTATATGATGATGACTTAAGTAGTTTTCATTTAGGGGAAGAAACTCTCCATATGTTCTCAATGCTTGTTATTATTTATAGAAAATGAAAAGAATATTTTGAGCATGAATAACCATCTAATGTTGTTGAAAAAAATTGACAAGTTCTGACATGAGTAGAGAAGGTTTCTCCTAGTCCAAGCCCCAACTAGGGAGAAATGCTTGAGGGTGTGATTATAAGCCTCTCAACCGCACGAAAGAAATCCTATGGGTGTGGTTGAGCCTGTAATTTACAAAATCTAAATCCTCATGCACGAGATTAGGAGCACACCAAATGTATGACAGTCTTACAAACATGGAGTAGATGATGGAGAGTTTTATGAGCAAGGAATTTTTTAAGATCTACATAATGTTTGAGTTATTATAGATGTATTGGGTAATCTTTTGTTTGCGAGGAATTGAAATATGCATATCAATGTGTTGTTTGTCGTGACTTGATCATTTGAGCTATTATATGACAATATTTGGTGATAGTTGCAAGAACTTGACAAAATTTGGCTTATTGACTTGACTTAATATAGATAAGTAGTATTAGAATTTTGACATGATGCTTGATAGTTCATAAATAAGTTTTGGCTTATGGGTTGATTGAAGTCACAATGATAACAAGTTAGGATTTGATACTTGACAATGGTGATTTTCGTTGATGTGACATGACATCATGGGCATAGTAACGCTCAGTGATTAATATTGGTATTTAGTATTGATTCTATATTGATATCATTGGCATTGGCTCATTGGTTGAAGAATAAATAGTTGTGATTTAGTTTGCAATGATTTTTACTGTAGAAATCTCACAATAGATGGAAGAAACTTATATGACTTCTCCTTGGTATATGCATTCATATTTAGTGGCAAAAATTATTCATATTATGATCATAAGGATGACTTGATGAAGTCTGGCTTGATCTTATAAATGAAAATTGCTGACATAGATATGGTTGCAACATGGTACTTGGATCTTAGCTCTACCTGAGGACTTGGATTGAAAAGCTAAACAATGATATTGGTAGAAAATTTCATGGTTTTGATAATAGTTTTTGATTTGACATTTAAGGCCTGATAAGAAAACCTGTTTAATTTTATTGCACAATATTGATTTGTTTGAGACTGAGTATATTGATTTGGTCAATATTATGTTTGCAGAAAGCTTTGTATGGTTTTAAGCAAATCTTCCTAAGCATGGTATGTCTGCATTGACAGTTATCTCGTAAGTTTGAAAGGTGTGTTGATTTCAACCTCAACATCAAAGTGGTCCAAGGTATGCCTTTGATTTTGGTTTTATATGCCAACGATCTATTCTCGACACGAAATGAGCCTCTGATGATCAAGGTAAGTGTTGAGAAATTTAGGGCATTATTATTATTTAATTTCTCTTCTTTGGTGATTACTTGTGAATTCTTTTTACTTCTTTAGGTTAGATTCTTCTTTACATTAGATTCTTAGTGTTCTTCTTCATCAAACCTTAACCAATACAAAAATAGAGAAGAGACACAACATGTAGGCTATGAACCAAGGAAAAAACCTCTCACTCGTTGAGAGGAAAACCCGAACAAATTCTTCTTACAAATATTTCAATTGACGAATACCAAGACCAAGACCCTTGACCTATTAGCCACATCAATACCAAGACACATACCCTCTAGACAGTGAACATACTTCTTCATTCTTCTTTGATTTTGACCTTCATGGCATCATCAAAATCCTTTTATTGTCGTGCTTCTTGTTGTCATATTATCTGGACCTTACTTCTATGATGGCACTAAGTAATTTCTCTTAACATATTACTGATATTACATAGTACCGAAATTTATACTTAAAATCCAAAAAATCACTGTGATATGTAGCTCCTTCAGTAGTCTTTGTTGTAGTACCATATTCTGCCATATCTAAACTATTGTCTCGCTGACATGACACTGAGTTGTACTAAGATCCAAATGCATCACTGTAGTCAACCATATGAACTTGTCATTGTGCTTTTGGTTACCCAAATTTCAGAGGGATATCTAAATTCCAAACTTCTGTTACCCATCTGAAATCACCAAACTTTTCACCGTAACTGTTATGTGAAAATATTAGAAACATATATGAATTCTCTGTGTCCTAATGCGAAGAGCCTAGCTAGGTATATATAGTAGTTTGTCCATCTTATTAAGCTGATATGAACCAACGAACCGATGTGTCTTTATAATGCAAGTTGATGTGATATTTACTTCGCTTGGAGGCCAACTTTAAGAGTGAAGGATTGTGCTTGTCTTTTGGAGGGCTTTCTGGACACTAGGTTGAATCATATACATTTTACATATGCTCAAGAAGATCTCTTCTTACATGACATTAATTCTTTAACCTTAATAACAAATCAACACTCTCAATGGGATCCATCTAAAATAAAATTACTTGCTCATGAAACCCATGAAGCAAGGGTTACAAAAATAATTTTATTTCCTTTCTTACATCATTTACAAAAGTCACAATTACATGTCATTATGAAGACCAAACCTAGTTACACTTTTCAATAGTAAGAGGGAGTGGGCCTCCGAAGTTTGAGATGAAGGATCTTGGTTTGATGAATTAATTTCAAGGATTAGAAGATTGGAAAGAGAAAATATGTCATAAAGTTATTTGGGATGATGGAATACAAATCCTTGGACACCCCGATGGAATTGAATTTCAAGAGGATATGTAGAGATATTGTTGAATTGGAAATCATCATTTGATTAAGCATTGATGTTCCTTGTAACACCCATCTAGACATATGTTGTGCATAGAACAACCTGATTCAATTCATGATTAAAACACTTCATACACATTAGGTTGCCGACAAGCACGTTTTGAGATATTTGCATGGGATGATCATTCTTCATCTAAGATATACTACAGGAGATGTATGATTATATGGATGAACTAATGTTGACAGGGTTGAAAAGAATTATTTATATTAAGAGCACATCTAGGTGTTGCTTTACCTTGGGATCTGCCATGACATTTTGATGAGCAAGAAATAGAAGTTCGTAGCTTTAAGCTTGGCCGAGGTTGAATACATTGTTGCTAGCATGGCTAGTTGTGGGGCGGTTTGGCTGAGGAAGCACTTTGGAGAGTTGTTTGAGTAGGTCATGGATATGACAATGATACATTGCGATAATAAAGGTGGGATCTAATTGGCATAGAATCTTGTATATTGTTGGGACTAAGAAATCTCCTTGTGTTCAGACAATGTTGTTGTATGAGACACGCTTCGGCTTGTGGTTGCTACCTCCTTGAGATGGAGAAAGGAAGAATAAGGTACCGTTTTGTGACATGTAGTTATTGTGACACAATATTTGATGTAATCAGAGTACTACTGCTCTTGGTAATGTATGAGGCAGTATGATTGAACTCTTCAGTGAGTTGTTTAAGAAAGTACCATATATGAGCATGTTGATATGTTTTTTATCTACCGAGATTAGGGTTGATCGAGGACACTGAGCCATTATTCCCCCCTTTCTGAGCTCCCAGGGAAAGGAATTGAGATGTAGGGCTCCTGGGGTTGAGGGATATCTGGACAATAAAGTATCGTCACTATCTGACACCCATATGGTGGAAGATGTTGCTCCCTTATCTTGGTCTAGCAGGTTATACCCAAGTTTGCATCATACCCAAAATTTGGGCTTGTTGGGATCGTAGCTCCCCATCCAGACAACGGGTTGAGAGGGTTTCGAGGTGTGTGATCCTTACCTTTGGTAAGTCGGGTAACTCACCCAAGCTTATGGTGCAAGGTGTCCTACGACATGACTCTTGAGGGTCATTGTTAGGAAGATCAACATGCAATAAGATGGATGAGACATTGTATCTCCCTTATTGCACGACATAGGGTGGAAGGCTTATGCTCCCCTATGAAATGGCTTGAGGTGAGATTGTCCCATAGGACCTTCCTCATTTTCATTGAATTTTGGGTTGAGATGTGCTTCCCAATGGATAGAGGGTGGTAGCTTGGATTCCCCTCTAATGTCAAATTCTTCTTCTTTTATATTCGAGAGTGATAAGCAGGGATGAGCAGAGATATGAAGACAAGCAAAGATAAGCAGGGATGAGCAGGTATGAGCAAGGATAAGCACAAATGAGCAAGAGATGAACAAATATGACATTTGATGATGATGAGATACTTATGATGAGACATATGTTGCAGTCAGTAATTTCTCCCTAGCTGAGAGGGAGTGTTAATTTGGCAGCTCGGGGACATTCCCTCCATTGGACAACCTTCCTCATCAAGAAAGACCCCTCCTAACCCTTGGAATAATTTAATTTGGTTAAGGGAAATTATATTTTTAATATGGAATCCGACATGTCCAAAAAAGGATAGGTCGACCCTAGGAAGAATATGATCACCTGTAAATGCCTATAAATACAATTCATGTGACCCTCATTTGTAGATCATCAATCATTCTTATTTCTTTGTTGGCTCGCACAGTTTTGAGGTAGTTCACAGATATTGATTCGTACATGTTTGAAATTGCATGGTTTGAAGCTCACATGTGTGATTAGGGTTTTTGGATCCTAGCCGCAGGAATGCTACATGATATTTTTGGTCACAAATGAAGGCATGCAAGCTCATGCATGTGGTTGAAAAGTTTTAGCCGCACGTACGTACACTCCCTTTGTACAGATGGAAACTAGGGTTTGATTTTTACAGTTTCCCACAAAGTTTGACAGTTAATCGTAGACTTCTGAATCAAAGTTTTAGTTATCAATATTATTGGGTTCATCTCTTGGATGTTGTTTAGTTGATTTTACCAGATAGTTTTGTGGGTGAAGATATGGATCATTATACTCTCTCTTTGTTGAACATTTTATGAAACTCTAATAAGAAGAAGAATTTGCAAAGGTTTTCCTCACTTTGAGTTTTTCCCTGGTTTCCAACAAACCCTAGTGTCTCTATGTGTGAATGTTTTTCTTCTATTGTTCCTTTATGTTTCGTTGCATTGATGATGATATTGTTTTTCTATGTAATTGCAAATGTTGATGAATAATGTTGTAAAATTGAATATTGTTATGATATTGTGGGGTGAATTCTATATGTAAATGCTGAAATGCAATTATCTTAAGAAAAGAAAAATATAGCCCTAAGAAAATTTAGCATGGTATCAAAGTTGGGCTGAAAAAGAGTCATTGAGACCACCCCTATAAAGACACCATTGATGGGAGCAAGAGAAAATGGAGACCTAAAAGAATACTAGTGTTTGAAGGAAACCCTAGGCAATTTGATTATTAGGGTTTGATGGATATCGTGAGGTTAGGGTTTGGAAAAAACCCTAGAATATGATAAAGGCTTGAATTTTGCAGTCTAGAAATCCTAACGCAATTAATGAGTTGTTCTAGCACTTGTCGAAGATTCAACATAACCTTGATTGGGTTAGTCTCAATTAGGCCTTAGTTATTGATGAAGTCAATGGATGTATTGAAGGCAACATTGTTATATGGATAATGGATGGTAATGACTCTTGAAGGCTAGTTCAAGATGGAGATGATCACCTCTCATTGAAGATAAGTAATCTTAAGATTTATTTTACTTCTTTGTGACTATTCTTATTTAGATTTATTAATTAGATTATTGCTCATACTTCATGAATATTTGAGAATACTTCTAACCTCCAGATGAGATGTGATAAGTAGATAATTTTTAAGGATCATCTAAGGTGTAGGAAAAGGGAGCTAGTGAAGAGAAGATAAAGTGTTGGAAAAGGAAAGAGGCACCTGATGAACAGTTGATAAAGTGTTTCAATTGCTAATGTCAAATAAAAGCTACAAGATTGCAAAGGAATATGAATGCTACAAGGTATGTGTAAGCTACAATATTGGATGACAAGGTAAGTCCTAAGATATGACGATAATATCACCTTCATAAATGACTCATATATGCATATGAAAGTAAGTTTGATTTATGGTACATGTGGTGTGTTGGTGCACTTGGTATTGGGCAAGTATCTCACGCTTTATTAGACATAGTGGATTTCCTAATTTTATAAAGTTGACTAGAAACATTGATTGTTGATATATGGTAATTTGATGCTATTGTTAATACTTCCAACAAGCATGATAACCATGGTGATAAAAGTGTGACATATGATTGATATTCAGTCTTACCTTGTTTAGGTTTTGATAAGCTTAGTAAATTTGACAATGTGATATATCTGGATGCCCTAACTCTATGGTTGAGTAATGTGATAAAGAAGTGATGTTGTGAATATGATCCTTAAAGTATGATGATACACCTGTCAGCGATCCTAATTATATGACATTAACCCTTGATGAATGTATGTTTCCATGTTCATATGTGATGATAAAGTGGTTGATGCTGATATGCTATGAATATGATGCATATATGTTTGAAAACTTGATATAGTTTGATTTCATGATCTAACATTTTTTGTTAATGCATCATATTCATAGAAAGGTTGATGTCTTAAATGATGATGATTGAAGTAGATTCCATTCAGGGGGATATACTCTCCATAAGATCCCAGCACCTATTATTATTTATAGAAAATGAAAAGAAGACACTTGACTATTGAAGAAATGATTATGAACATGAATAACCATCTAATGTTGTTGAAAACGTTTTGCTAAGTTTTGCTCTGAGTAGAGAAGGTTTGTCCTAGTCCAAGCCCCAACCACTGGGAGAAAAGCTTGAGGGTCTGGTTATAAGCCTCCCAACCACACAAAAGAAAGCTTGTGAGTGTGGTTGAGCATGTAGGTTACAAAATCTAAATTCTCATGCACAAGATTAGGAGTGCACCATGTGTATGAGAGTCTTACAGACATGGAGTAGATGATGGAGAGTTCTATGAGCATGGAGGTTTTTAAGATCTACATAATGTTTGAGTTCTTAAAGATGTCTTGGCTAATCTTGTGTTTGCAGGGGATAGAAATATGCATATCAGTATGTTGTTTGTCGTGACTTGATCATTTGAGCTAGTATATGACAGTATTTGGTGACAATTGCAAGAACGTAATCAGTATTAGAATTTTGAGATGAGACTTGACAATTAATAGATAAGTTTTGACTTATGGATTGATTGAAGTCACAACGATAAAAAGTTAGGATTTGGTACTTGACAATGGTGATTTGCCTTGATGTGACAACATGCGCATAGTAACTCTTAGTGATTAATATTGGTATTCAGTATTGATTCTATATTGACATCATTGGCATTGAATCATTGGTTGAAGTGCAAACAATTGTGATTTAGTATGCAGTGAATTTTATTGTAGAAATCTCACAATAGATGGCAGAAACTTATATGACTTTTGCTTGGTGTATGCATTCACATTTAATGGCATAAATTATTCATATTATGATCATAAGTATGACTTGATGCAGTCTGGCTTGACGTTATAGATGACAATTGTTGACATAGATAAGGTTGCAACCTGGTACTTGGATGTGAGCTCTACCTGGGGACTTGGATTGAAAAGCTAAACCGTGATATTGGAAAAAACTTTTATGGCTTTGATATTAGTTTTTTATTTGACATTTAAGGCTCGATAAGTAGACATGATTAATTTGACTGTGGAATATTGATTTGTTTGAGGCTGAGTATATTGGTTTGATCAGTTTTATGTTTGCAAAAAGCATGTATGTTTTGAATCAAAGCTTCCCGATCCTGGTATGTCCGGGTTGACAATTATCTGGTGAATCCTGGAATGTGTCAATTTGAACCTCTACTTCAAAGTGATCCAAGGTATGCCTTTGATTTTGGTTTTATATGCTAATGATATATTCTTGATAAGTAATGAGCATCTGATGATCAAAGTAAGAGGGAGTGGGCCCTTGAAGTTCTAGGTGAAGAATCTTGATTTGATGATTTACTTTCACGGATTAGAAATTTGGAAAAAGAAATGATGTCATAAAGTTATTTGGCATGATGAAATACAAATCCTTGGACACCCTGACGGAATTGAATTTCAAGAGGATATGTAGAGATATTGTTCAATTGGAAACTATTAGTTGATGATGTTCCTTATAACACCCATCTAGACATATGTTGTGCAAAGAACGACCTAAGTCAATGCATGACTAAGTCACTTCATACACATTGGCTTGCCTATAAGAACTTTTTGAGATATTTGCATGGGACGATCATTCTTGGTCTAGGATATACTACAGGAGATACGATTGCATGGATGCACTAATGTTGTTTGGGTTGAAATTCATTATTGATAGAAAGAGCACATCTCAGTGTTGCTTTAGCTTGGGATCTGTCATGACATTTTGATGAGCAGGAAATAGAATTTTGTAGCTTTAAGCGCGACTGACGTTGAATGCATTATTGCTAGCATGGTTAGTTGTGGGGCAGTTTGGCTGAGGAAGGTCTTTGGAGAGTTGTTTGAGCAGGTTTAGGATATGGAATTGATACATTGCAACAATAAAGGTGGGATCTGATTGGCAGAGAATCTCATATATTGTTGGGACTAAAATGTCTCCTTGTATTGAGACAGTGTCATTGTATGAGACAAGCTTAGGCTTGTAGTTGCTACCTCCTTAAGAGGGAGAAAGAAAGAATAAGGTATCATTTTGTGACATGTTATTCTAACATAATATTTGATGTAATCAGAGGATTGTTGCTCTTGGTAATGTATGAGGCATAATTATTGAATTCTTCAGCGAGTTGTTTAAGCAAGTACTAGATATGAGCATGTTGATATGTTTCTGATCTACATAGAGAGCAAGGTTGATCGAGGACACTGAGCCAACTCTTCCACCCTATCTGAGCTCCCAGGGTAAGGAATTGAGATGTAGGACTCCTCGGTTAAGGATCTCTGGATAATATGGTATCATCCCTATCTGTCACCCACAGGGTGGAAGATGTTGCTCCCCTATCTCGGTCTAGCAGAGTACACCCCAGTTTTCATCACAACCACAAGTTAGGATTGTTGAGATTGTAGCCCCCTGTTTGGCCAACAGGTTGAGAGGGCTTGGGGGTGTGAGATCCTTACCTTTAGTAAGTTGGGTATCTCAACCAAGCTTATGCTGCAAGGCGTCCTACGACATGACTCTTGAGGGTCATTGTTGGGAAGATTAGCAAGCAATACGATGGACGAGACATTGTATCTCGTCTATTGCCCGACATAGGGTGGAAGACATATGCTCCCCTATGAGATGACTTGAGGTGAGAGTGTCCCATAGGACCTTCCTCATTGTCATTGGATTCTGGGCTGAGATGTTATCCCCAATGGATAGAGGGTGGTAGCTTGGACTCCCCTCTAATGTCAATTTTTTCTTCTTTTAGATTTGAGAGTGTTCAGCATATGAGCAGGGATACAGAACAAGCAGAGTTAAGCAAGGGATGAGAAAACATGAGAAAGGATAAGCAAGAGATGAACAAAGATGACATTTGATGATGAAGAGATACTTGTGATGAGTCATATGTTACATTCAATTTCTCCCTAGCTGAGAGGGAGTGTTAATTTGGCAGCTCGGGGACAAATTCCCAAGATTCGACAACCTTCCTCATCAAGAAAGACCCCTCCTAGCACTTGGAAGAATTTAATTTGGTTAAGGAAAATTATATTTTTAATTTGGAATCCCACATGTGCACAAAAGGATAGGTTGGCCCTAAGAAGAATCTGGACACCCTTAGATGCCTATAAATACAAGTCAAGTGACCCTCATTTGTAGATCATCAATCCTTCTCCTTTCTTTGATTTGGCTCGCACAGGTCTGAGGTAGTTTGTGGAGATTGGATTGTACAAGTCCGAAATTGCAAGGTTCAGAGCTCGCACATATGATTAGGGTTTTTTGTTCCCAACCGCATGCATGATACAGGATATTTTTGGTCGCAACCGTAGGCACACAAACTCATGCATGCAATTGGAGAGTTTCAGTTGCACGAACGTACACTCTCTTTATGCGGTTGGAAACTAGAATTTGATTTTTACAATTGACCGCAAAGTGTCATAGTTAATCAAAGACTTTTGAATCAAGGTTTTGGTTATCAACACTAATGGGTTCATCTCGTGGATGTTTCTTAGTTTATTTTACTGGATAGTTTTGTGGGTGAAGATATGGATCTTTGTACTCTCTCTTTGTTGAACATTTTATGATAATCTAATAAGAAGATGAATTTGAAAGGGTTTTCCCCATAGTGGCTTTTTCCCTGGTCTTCAACCAACCTCAGTTTCTCTATGTGTGAATGATTTTCTTCTATTGTTCCTTTATGTTTCGCTACATTGATGATGATATTGTTCTTTCTATATAATTGCATATGTTTTTGTATAATGTTGTAAAATTGAATATTGTTATGATGTTGTGGGGTGAATTCTATATGTAAATGATGAAATGCAATTATCTTAAGCCAAGAACAATATAGCCTTAAGAAAAAATTAACACAAACTCCAACTTGGTCTACTTCAGGATTCCAATCCTCTCAACAATTTAGGCTTTGACATGGTTTTCCACAACGCTCCAACCTTACATGAGGACTCCAATCCTCTAGGGCTCCAACCCTCTGCTTCAATTCTTTAAGATGGTTTTAGTGTTACTTCAGGCCTTCCAATATCTTCTTTAACAAGTCTTGAAAATGGCTCCAAGATCAACTTCAGTAAATGCCTCAAATACTCTCCAAAATACTTAGGGGCTAGTTCATCGAGGTCAAATCCAACAAGCTTAGTATGTGTCTCCAAGGCTCTTCATGTCTACTTAGAGTACTTTGTGTTTCTTTAATTCTTCAGCAAGGTATCAAAAGCATCTCGTCAACAACTCTAAAGGAAGTCTTCAATGATACTTCAACAGAAAACTTCAAATATTTCCTCAAATGCTTTAATAGGTTGTTCCAAGGTTGTCTTCAAGTATCCTCCAACAAGATGTCTACAACGGGTCTTCTAGATGCACCAAGCATTGTTTCAACAAAAGACACTTACCATCTCAATAAATATTTAATAAGGATGCTTCAAGATATTCTCCAGGGTCTGAAAAATTCTTTACCGCCTTTTTTTTAATGTTGCATCATCAAAAGGGGCTTCAATAAATGTTTAGATCTCCTTCAATAAGGCTTCTTTAATAAGCCTAGTTTTATCTAAGAGAAAGCCCAAACTCTACTCCCAATTCCCAACTCGATTGATGTTTTACAATTGTTTCTAAGTTTCCCAAGAAAGTTACCTCCATAGTCCACAGTTCAATCAACTTATAGTCACAGATGAAGAACACGGGTCTAAAAAATCACAAGGTGAGTGCCATGGGTTTACCAGGTCTAAATTGTTATATAACCATAGGTCACGGTCTGAAAACAAAGGTTCCACAATTTTGAAGTCTAGGGCTCCACAGGGCCAAACTTTCAGATGTTAAAGGCAAACAAACCTGAAGATGCAAAGAGATGAAACAGATCTGAAGTTTCAGATAATATAGATCTAAAGTTGCAAAGATGTGCCTTAGGGTCAAGCTTATCTCAGAACATAGGTCGAAGGTTCAAGTCCTTTAGTTGAGGTTGAGGTCTTATTTCTTTAGTGTCAAAGTCCTACACAATAAGGACAAATTTCTACAAGATAACCATAGAAAAATAAACTTAGAAAAAAAGAACTCATCTTATATTCCTAATCCAACTCCTTTATTTCCTTGAGTAGCTCCTATTTTGAGTTGTGAACTCCCATTTCTCACCTCAGACTTGCTTGATGGAATATATGGTGAAATGGAGGAATCTTAGCTCCTATTTATACTTGTTTAACTATGATGAATATTCATGAATTTCAGGAGATTCGACCTGTGATTTAAATATTGAAGTTGACTTGTCTTAAGATCAATTAACTTTTTTTATTTAGTTCATCAAATTCTCTCAACCAAATCTATCTTTATGCTTAGGTTCATTAGTGGCCAACCTTGATATTTTAAGGCTCTAAAGAGGGAAAATGTACAGATTTAAATTAGATTTAATTAGTAGGTGTACACCCAGTGTCAGTATCTTAACATTACTATACAATGTAATTTCAAACATTTCTGACATAATATCAAAGGTGAAGGTTTGAAGGATAGTGTGGTGTCATCTTTACGTGAAGTTGTGCTTTAATATAGTGCCTTTTGGATTGGCCTTCAACTCTTGCAATTCCGCAACTAGCATGGCAATCTCTAGTCGTTCATCCATATTTTGGCCAATTAGGGCACTAACAGAGTTGAATCATAGGTACATCACCGCCCCCATTTCTCTAGCATTAAGAAAGAGTAGAGAGTTCTTGCATGAATGGTTTTGGGCTTGTTCCCTCCTTATCTATCATTATTCACCATTTCAACCATGGCAGTCCTATTTGTCATTATGATCATGCCACTAATTCGACATGCTTAGGGCTTCTTCCATGCATTTATTATCAGCAAAGATTTGTTCTTTATGCTTATGCCACCAATGTCAATAACATCTCAACAAACTCATTGTCATAGAGTATTTTAAGCCCTACGGCCTACGATCTACTTGACTTGTAGACCTTTAATCTACCTCATACACACACTGAATTACCTTTGTTGCTCTAGATATTCATGGAACTAACCCTTGTTTTCCTAACCAGAGAACCCATTGGGATGCCTCAGAGATGACTCTCACTCCACATAAATGACTTCGATGTCTCTAAACAAACTCGTAGACTTCATTAAATCCACTTCCTTGCTTACCAAATAGATCAACATGCTTCAAAATATTATTGTTGTCTAGAATAGAGAAGAAAAAAGGGAACTAGCTAGGGTGCGATCATCTCCACCAAAACTAATAAAGGGAAAAGGGATCTTAAAACCCTCAAAGATGCAGCTCAAAATAAATAGAGATATTTCAATCTAAATCTATGATGATAAGATGATTCTTTCTCTCCTTTATCTATAGATTCTTCATGGGGGTCTCTCTTCATTAATCTAATGTGAGGGGTTACAAGTGTAGCTCCAAATTTTGGCTTTTTGCCCCAACTACCCCAAAATTTATCCAATGTCGCCCCAAACATTGGATAATGGGTTTCTTCTTTTCTCAATGATTATAGCTTATGGAGTTGGATAGGCTACTTTGTCCTTCCATTATGAAATTAATCCATAGGGAACATTATAGTCCCCCCTTTCTAACATTGCTTATCTTCACACAATTGCACGTTTGAGTGTTGTACAATTTGTCCTTCTATTTTCAAGAATGAATATTGCTCACTAATCTTATATCCTCCCTTATAGTCACTTTCAAATTTTACACCAGCATAACTCTTTCTCCAGCGTATCTTAGGGAATTTTGGGCATGTAAGAGGTATCTTCTTCAACTCAACCTTCAGTGGAGTTACTTCATGATAGAATGATGGGCCCATGGGAGATGCTTTAAATGTCAAACTTCTCCTAAGCATATTTATCTCGCCTTCTTGCATTCCCTTTATTTTAACTTGCAACTAGTTTTTCTTTGCTTCCTTTGCATTCAATTTTGCCTCTAATTTTGAAGAAAAAGTATTTATCCTTCTCATCCCTCTCATTACATCTAAAGCTGAAAACAACTACATAAGGAGCACTGCTAGACTTTCCCTTAGAATCTCTAATTGATTTTGCACTTGCAGTTGAGGAAAAGGTAGAATAAGCATCTTCCTTTAGCTTTGTACTCGCATGGAAGGGTTCGCATTTTGGTCATGTAGATGTATATTTTTAGAGAGCAAAGGATTCCAAGCAACTTGTGTATCTAGTTTCACTTATATCTTGTCCCTTTTAGGAACTGAAGAAGATGGGGTACCTCTTGCACCCATCCACTTGTTCATGTCGCTTAGCTACAACATCGACCTGTCGTACTTCTGTAGAAGCCCTTTTGTCAGTTGCAAGAACAAATGGTTATGGAACAATATAACTCAACCTTGTAGTTCCATTTTTTGTTGGTAGACAAACCGAACTATCAGCAGCTGACAGTGTGACTTCCATATGTTCCAATCGAGACTTTCCTCTCATATTCTCATGTGAACTCAGTTTAATGCTACCTCTTGGTGTAACCTTTGCAACCCCTTTGATAGAAGCACTTAGATGAAATGGCATTGACTTCTGCATTTGAGAACATCCATTTCCACCTTTATCAATCACACTTGAATCGGGCCTATGTGAATTCAACTCTATCAAATGTTGGCTCGACATACTTAACTTACCCTTAGAGACTCCATTCTTTTTCTCATGTGCCACATTAGATTGGTCTACAATTGAATCATGTATTTCAGACTCTTCAACATTTATATGTTATACAGGCTCAGTATTGCGCTCTATGATCCCTCCTTGGGGGAGATTAGGATTTGACTTATGACTAGCCAATGTGCTAGTACTTTGCAAAGCATTTTCAAACTACATATTTTCAAATCAAGTAGAGGGTAATTGTTAATCAATAGAAATAATCTTATTATCATTAACCTCTGACTTGTCATCAACACCACCAATAACCTCTAGCTTGTCATCAATGGCACTAGCATCTTGTGTTGTACTTAGCATCTCTTCAAGGAACTGACAAGAACCTTTCTCCTCTTCTTTCATTGTTTCCCTTTTAGGTTGTTTTTTTATCAAAATCTTCCTTCTCTTTCTTCAAAGTTTGGAGTTTATGCTATCTCTGATGATAATTTCCTTAGTCTTGTTTTATCACTACTCCATCATACTGCTTATCCTCCCGAATCAACTATGTTTCTTCTTTTTTAAGTTGATTAAGATGTGGTTGATTTTTTACAACTCTACTCACTTCAAGTTTTGTTGATACATTTTCTACACATTAATAATTATCTAAAGTAACTTGATTAACCTGCACAGGCTCCATTTGATCTCAGTCACCAGTACTTATTCCTTTCAAAGCTTCCAATCCAGACTCTTCTTGATTCAAGACTTATTTTGTTGCTTTCATTGTTAATGTTTCAAGTCGCTTCTCCTCCTCAAAAGACTCTAGTTGTTCATTTTTAGGCTAACTCGGATTTGGCATATCTTCTTGTGTTGCACTCGCTAAATTTGTTGTGGGTACATCTACGTTTTGAGAATTGTCTAGAATATTTAACTGCATAAACTTCATTTGACCTTTGTCACCAATTTATGGCATCAATCTGGGCCAATACGATTATTTTTCTAAATCATGGGCTTCGCTTGTATCCTTAATCTTTGTACTACTAGGTGTTGATTATTCTACTATGGCATTTCTTATAATCTCTTCTTGAGGCAAGGACAATAAATAAGGAGCTTGAGCTTTTGCTTCTGACTACACTAATGAATCACAAAAAGGGTCATCATATTGAGGAATAATTCATATCACAATGTTCATATCAATTTGAAATTTGTTTCCATAGATCCCAGTGTCCCCAAACCTTAAGAAGCTCTCTAGTTCATCAGTTTGATCACAATGATCTATTTTGCTTGCATAGAAGCACTCATGCATGCTCTTTTCCCTTTTAGAAACTAGCTAAGAGTTGTCTATTTTTGCAATATTACATGTTTGTAAATGTGGCAATGTTGCAAATTGTCTATTCTGAATTGTTTCTAAATGAGCATCCTCTTGTTTGTTAACCTTTATAGTCATGGCCTTTGGCAACTATTCCTGAGATCTTATTATATACATGTATGACTGCTCTGATTTAGGTTGGTTTCCAATCCATTTTGACTTAGTATCGTAAGTTTCAACATGAGACTACATAGTTTTGGAAACTGCGACCTCGCAAGGAGTTGGCACTATGAACTTCACCACTCTCTTGACCATGAGAAGCTTTATGACTTTTACTAATTTCACTTGAATTTCTCTGATGCCAAGAATCAATTTGTTTTTCAAGTTTGTTTCCTACTAGATGGTCTTTATTTTCACCAACAACTGACTGTTGTTGTATTTCAGCAATACCTGCATTTTCAGTTGTCCCCAATTGAATAGATGATTGATCAATTTGAACTTAAGTTGATATTGATGAAGCTGCATTTTGGTGGTAATTCTCAAGAATTTGTGCCTACTCTTTGAAAACATGTTTTGGGACATATCGCTCCATCTCAGCCTTTCAATTTTTCACAGGGTTGTGTACCACCACCTCACTACTAACTCCATAAGGTCATACTTCGACACCAGTTTGATCCAATTTCTGCTTATCAATGCTCATAACATTTGGATTCACAACACACAGTAGTGTCCACACCATAACTTCATTTCCCTAGGATTCATCAACTAAACAGTAGGATTCAACATCACTAGCTAGATTTTGTTCATTGGATAAACATTGTTCAGACTTCTCATCATTTCCAAACTTATATTGAGCACCAACACTATCGTAAGGTGAAGATTTTGAGTTGCCCCAAACCATCAAATTCAAGAGATTATGGTCATTTATTCTTTTTAGGAGGGTATAACCATGACCAATCATTTGGGTGTGCCTTTTCCCATGGTTGAACTACTCTTGCTAGGTACTTGTGATACTCTACACACTTACAAAAGGACTCTACACACTCCTTCCCCAAAATCAATTCCAATAACTCCAGATTTCAAACAAACCCTCGAGGCTAGTAGGAGAGCCAACTTTGATACCATTGTAGTGTTCCAAGGGGACTTTTGGCCTTAGGGTTATAAGGTTTGTGAGATAGACTATAGACAAAGGTAATATTGAGTACACAACAATACAATTGAGCAATAAATCCCACAACACATCAATACATCAGAACAATTTAGTTAACAACTAATCCAACAATTCTAATTGTATAAAAATGGCAGTCCTTCTACATAAACAGTAGCAACACATTGATCCTTCAATACAAGCCCAACTACTAAATGAACTCGCCGTAGGTTTGTTGCAACAATGAGGACAACCCTGATAACAATACACTAATTAAATCTAGTTTTGTTATTACTACAACTCACTATTTATTGGCTTGTAGAGCTTCCAAGCCCCTTGTGATGATCTTCTTCAATGTCAAGTAAATTTTTAATAGCCTTTGATCATATGTTATCTTGTTGGTTGCAGTATAGATTGGCGACTTGATATATTGTTGCCTCAGTTCAGTCTAGATTGCTTGTTGAGAGCCCAGATAGATTCTTGGAAATAATCGTGGCTCTAAGAGGCTCTGATTGCTAGTTTGCTACCCTAAGTGGCTTCAAGAATGACCTCATTGTCTAGAAAATGACCTCAGCCAAGAAGATGACCCTCAAACATACTTTCAATGCACTCATTGTCACATAGAACTTTCGGCCCTATGGCCTATGGTTTGCCTAACTTACAAACCATCAAACTACCTCACACCCACTGAATTACTTTGGTTGCTCCACATATTCATAGAACTATCCCTTGCTACCCAAACTAGAATTTCAGTAACCAGATAACCCTCAGAGATGCCTCAAAGATAACTCTCGCTCCACATAAATGACTTTGTTGTCTCTAACAGACTTGTAGACCTCAATAAATCTACTTCCTTGTTTCCCAAATAGATCAAGATGCTTCAAAATATTATTGTTATGTTAAACAGAGAAGAAAAAGGAGACTAGCTAGGGTGGGATCATCTCCACCAAAACTAATCAAGGGAAAGAGTGTCTTAAAATCCTCAAAGCCACAACACAAAAGAAACAAAGATATTCCAATCCAAATCAATGATGATAAAATGATTATTTCTCTACTTTATTTATAGATTTCTCATGGGAGTCTTGCTTCCTTAATCTAATGCGAGGGGTTACAAGTTTGGCCCCAAATTCTAGCTTTTTGCGCCAGCTACCCCAAAATTTACGAAATCGACCCAAAACATTGGATAATGGGTTTCCCCCTTTATCAATGACTACAGTCTACGAGGTTGTATAAGCTACTTTATCTTTCCTTGGGCCATTAATCCATGGGAACATTACATCAATCTATGTTAAACATCAGGTTGCTAGGATAGAGTTCTATTATTTTAGCATTATACTTGTTTCATAATTGAGTTGAACATTTGAGGGTGAAATTTGAGAACAAGACAGAGGAAGAAGATTCTCTAGCATACATTCATCCCACAATATGTCATAGGGAACTCCATAGTGAGTGCCCCCTTCTTTGTACTGGCATTTTCCATAACTGGAGAAAAGGAGAGGAGCATAGGCCTCACCTTCTAGCTAGGTTCTCTCTCGTTTCATGGTTTCCAAGATACAGCTTGTGTTCATTTATGTTGATGTGTTCATTAGATTGTACATTCATTTTTGAATTTCAGTTATTTATAGTTTTGAGTATTAGGCTAGTGATAATAAATCTGAGATCTAAGGAAATAAATTTGCATAATAAAAGAGTTTATCATAATACAAAATCTATTGTAACGAACTATTCCAATGGAATGTCCACAACAAATTACAAATCACTAGAATTTTTAATCTTATTGCACTCAAAATGTGTGAAAAATCCTTCATTGCAATTACTGGAAAGTTATCTCCTAATTGCTTAGCAGTTTATTTGTTATTACGACAAATATCGATAAATTCACAATTGCAATCTTCACCAAAAATAAAATATGTTGCAAAAAATAAACTGGAAGCTGAGAAAATATGCACACATAATAAAATAGACACCAATATTTTTGGACTAATTTCCCCATAAAAACCCTAAAGGGAAAACCAACGCAGCAGATGAGGATTTATTTTATTAACATGCAACAGCGAAAACCTAAGTACGATATTTGGATGTCCAACTAGCAATCCTCCAACAAATAATTTAGCAAAAATAATTAGGAGAAAATTCTCCCTCTACAAAAAAACTTGGCCTCCCTCTGACCTGCTCGCATGCCTCTTGGCTGCTCGCATTGATGGCATATGCAAGTCTAGACGACCCCTAAATCAACCTCAAACTTAGCCATCTAGCCTCCTCTTGCCTCTAGAAAAAATCGTTTTGCCTTCTGGATGATATTTTCAGCCTTTGACAACTGAAATAAACCCTTCCCAGCAATTCGCTCAACTAGACTGCCTAACTCGCACAACCTAGACAACTTTCTCTGCAGAATATTTCGACCCCCCTCTTCCAGCCTCTCTGACACTGGAAAACTATTGGGAAACTCCTCCAGAATTCTCTTTGTTTCTCCCTCTCTCTAATGCTCTCCCTCTGGCTTGAACTCTTCCCTTCCTGAATCTCTACGCACTAGGTAGCTCGATCTAGCTCTTGCTCTCGCAATTGTAAACTGTGTATATCTCCATCCCATCAACTTGCTCTTATAATCTCTCGTTAGAGCTTCAATGACCATGATTATATCTTCATCAACAACTAAGATCATCTTAGACTCAATCTGTGTGAGTCTCTAGAGCATTCCTAATCATCCTTAATTAGTTCTCATTAATCAATCAATTTTCCTAAGTTAGACTTACGCATTTTTTAATTATTGCTCAATTAATTTAATTAAAGTGTTTCACAAGCTTATCTCGCAAAACCTTTTATGGGTTTTGGAGATCTTGTGTTCCTTGGTCTCTTAGACTCAATTCAAGACTATAACACTTGTCCGATGCTACCAAAATCTAACACTCCTTCTTAGTGGGAAAGTTGTTCTCTCCTAAACATCTCCCCTCTATAATTGTACCACGTTGTTGGTGTCTAACATTTGCAACATGTCATTGTCCACCAAGCTACTACACATAATTTGATTCAACTGCTAACCCTGTAGTTGAACCACTCTTCAACTGTGTTGTTGACACTGCACTGTACCATCCTGCATTGTCGCCAACACTACATGTGCTGCATTTGATCTCATGTTGATGTTGTCCTTGCAACTACTACCACTGAGAGATGATCTATTATCCCTGCAACTAGCTTCTGCAACTGTCCCTTAAGTTTATGATTGCAACTAGCTTTGCTCTGTCTACTGAGTATCTATTAATTTTAGATAACAATGGTATGTTCTACACTTTAGCACAATTTACTTCAATGGTCCTTATCAGCCCAATGAAAATTTCCAATTATATTTAACATTAATCACAGTAATTTAAACACACTGACAGTAAATGCAGATAGAACATAAAAACATGTGCAGAAGATAAATCAAGACAAGAGGACAAAAGATGTGGTGGATGCCAGGGACAAACCCTAATGTGGGGAACCCTTTAACCAAATATTCTTGTTATTCTTCAATAATTCAGAAGAGAGAGAGAGAGTACAAATATCAAATTAACTTGCCCAAAATAGTCCTATCAAATCAGCGATCAACAACAGTCAATTGTAGCCATAACCAAAAGTCAATGGTGGTCAAAGCAGCGCCAAAATGTCCTCCAAGTAGCTCAGTGAACATCAAAAAAATCGGCCTTCCAAGAGGGTCAAAGTCAACCCCAAAACAGTTCGATCAACCCAGTCAAGCATTGCTATAATTTCTACAGTCAAAGGCTGAAGTCAAACCAGAGAAACTATCCCAATCACCTTGAAAATTGTGCCAATCAATGCAACCTTCAAATATCGAAATTTTTCCCTCAAGATCGAAGTCAACGATGGTCAAAATTACCCAAGTCAACACTACCATGTTTCCTGGAATTTTCGGCCTCCAAAACAGTCTTGAAATTCGTCCTCCTTTCACACATGCGAAGTAGGGAAGGTTGCCGCCAAACTGTACGAACCAATCAAGAGTGGAGAGAGAGAGATATGTGATGAGATGAGTGATGTCCAAATGAGAGAGAGGTCACTCCTATCTATACACTTCGTTGAGGGTAAGGAGACACGTCTATTGGGCTTCATGAGCCTACATTTGACAAACGTCGACCTTGACAATTTGTGCATGAGAGAGAATAAATTCAAATTCCATTTACGCATGTCAGAATGTGATATTTATATCAAAATTGGAGCTCTCGAAAAGAGGAATTCAATACAATAATTATCTCCATCATATGAGTTGTCCTAAGGTGGAATTTAGCCCTAGTTTCCAATTTTAACACTCCCACTAACCTAGGGAGAATTCCACCAGCGAATCCATCTATCATCATCATGCCATCATGTCATCATGTACCATCCATGTCATCATTTCCCCGCTTTGCTCTGTTGAACCATGAAGTAATAATGAAGAAGTGATCGAGAGTGAGTCATAAGATCATACCACTCTCCACTGAAAATTCAATCCTTGATCCCAAATCAAATTGTTGAAAACCATGCATTCTAGTCATAGGGAGTATGGTAGTACACGATGTGTACATCAGTAGTGCTTTCGTCCCTAACCATCTTTTCCCAACTTAATGGCCAAATGAGAGATACTTCCCATGAAACCCATAGTCCATGGGTAGGATGTGTGTTGGGGCATCGATAGGAGAAAGTGAACCACTCATCCTACTCATATGCCATAGGAGAAGGTGAACCACTCATCCTATGCATATGCCAATCATAGGGGAAGGTGGACCACTCACCCTACATGCATGTGTCCGGTTAGGGGAAGGTGAACCACTCACCCTACACACATGTCAACCATAATGGGGTATCACAAGGGAAGGCCAACCACTCACTGTATGTTTGCTCATAGCTCCAAGAAGTACCCCAAGCCCCCAAGAGCTCCCAGAGCTCCGTGTCCAACTCATACGGGACCCTCATAAGTGGGTCATTCCACGACTCCAAATCTCTCTCAGAAGGTTAAGAATTTGACCTTCCCCAAAGGCTTCGTGAGAATGTCTATGACATGCTCATCTATTCTAATGTGTTGGAGCCTTATTGCTCCCCGTTGTACCATATCCCGAGTAAGGTGGTACTTGATATCAATGCGCTTGGAGCGATTGTGGAACACATGATTCTCTGATAGGTGAATCCCACTCTAGTTATCGTTGAATATTGCTATGGTATCCTTCACGTGCTCAAATAGCTCACTGAAGAGCTTGTTCAACCAAACAGCTTCACAATAGGCCATACTCACAGCAACGTATTCGACCTCAGCGATGCTTAGTGCAACCGAGTTTTTCTTCCTACTCATCCAAGATATTGAAGAAAACCCCAAAGAGAAGCAGCACCCAAACGTGATCTTAAAATCCACCACATACCAGCCAAATCGGCATCTGAATATCCATGTAGCCTCAAGTTTCCGGCAATGTATCTCAATCCAAGTGGATTGTGCCCCAAAGATATCTAAAGAGATTCTTAGCAACAATCCAGTGAATGTGATGAGGCCCAACCATAAATTGACTCAACGTGTTCACAACAAAGCATATGTTAGGACGAGAGTTGACCAAAAACATCAGGTCCCCCACAAGTTAGTGATACTCGAAAGGGTTCGCTAATCCGGGCCCAACAACACTTCCACATAACTTCTTAAAGTTGAGTTCTATTGGAGTAGTCATGGACTTGCAATCACCATCCCACATCTCTCAAGTAGCTTCACAATGTATTTTCCTTGAGAAAGGAAAATCTCACCTGGATTTTGCAAGAGCTCTAGCCCTAGGAAGTAATGCATCAGTCCTAGGTTCTTCATCTCGAATTCGGAAGCCAACTCCCTCTTGCATTGATGAATGAGAGGGTCATCACATGTCAAAAAGAGATCATCCACATAAAGGACCAGAATGAGAAGTTTGTCCTTTTCAACCTTCAAGTATAGGTTCGGGTCAGCATCGCTCCTTGTAAATCCCAGCTTCATAAGATAGCTATCAATCCTCTCATACCAAGCCCTAAGGGCTTGCTTCAACCCATAGAGGTCTTTCTTCAACCTGCATACATGTGTTTAAGGATCTTGAACTTCGAACCCCTCAGATTGTTCCACATAAACTTCATCTTTAAGAAAACCATGCAAGAATGGAGTTTTGACATCCATTTGGTGTAGGCTCCATCCTTGCGAGGCAACAAGGGCTATAATTGAACGAACAGTGGTATATCGAGCAATCGTTGCAAATATCTCATTATAGTCTACTCCTTCCTTTTGAGATAAGCCTCTAGCAACAAATATGGCTTTGAACTTCTCAGCACTCCCATCAGCTCCATGTTCGATTTTGTAGAGCCATTTTGAAGTGACCACTGACTTATCCTTGGGTCTACGAACCACATCCTAGACATCATTCTTCATGATTGACTCATATTCCTTGTTCATTGCATCCTTCCAAACTTGTTGCTTCACGGTTTCTTCGAATGTGCAATGCTCAAATTGTACAATGGTACTCATGGCAGCTAAGTACCCTTGGTACCTATTTGGCTTCTTGCCTTCACAAAATGTCCCCCTCGATGTAATATGTTTCTCAACATCTTTAAGAGTATCTTTGAGCCACAAAGGCCTTTTTCTTGAAGTAGAGGGCTCACTAGGAGGTGGATCAATGGGATCCATCAAACCTTGAACCTCGGGCATCGGTTCATCAAACGAAGGTTCATCCTGCTTTTCTGCATCAGCATCATCATTATCGTTCCTAGGGATAGGAAGATCTCAGATCTTTCTAAGAGAATAATCTTCATCGAAAGTGACATCATGACTTAATTCCACTTCCCTTTGACCAGGCACATAGATCCTATATGCCTCTTAGAAGTTTCATTGTAGCCCACAAAAGTTCCTTTCTTCCCAGATGCATCTAGTTTATTTCTTTTCTCTTTCGGCACATGAAAATATAAGGGACAACCAAAAATTCTAAAATGAGAAACATCAAGTTTCTTACCGATGAAAACTTCTTCGAGTGTCTTGAAGTCCAATGCTTGTGTGGACATCTATTTTGAACATATACATCGGTGTTGGCAACTTCTCCCCATAAGAACTTCAGTAGACCTTGGTCATGAAGCATGGCATGGATGGCTTCTATGATAGTACAATTCTTCCTTTCGGCAACACCGTTTTCTTCAAGAGTATATGCAGTAGTGGTCTCCCTCTTAATGCCAACTTCTCTACAATAGCCTTTGAATTCATTTGATTCATATTTAGTCCCATTATCGGTCCTCAATATTTTAATCTTCTTCCGTGTTTGATTCTTGACCAAGGCTTTGAAAGAGCGGAACCATTTGAATACTTCATCCTTCTTTAAGAAATAGATCCATGTTTTGCGGGAGAAGTCATCCACAAAAATAGCATAGTACAAATATCCACCCAAAGATGTCACGGGAAACATACCTGTGACCATCAGATTTGAAAATGAAGGTGACCAAATCTTTGGTGCCATAATTCGGATTGAAGAGAAGTATCACAAGTCATTACTCCTAACAGAATTCCTCCAACCTGATAGAGACCTTCAACCCTACATCTAAGAGTGAATGCATCTCTTGGATTCCTTTGCCAAACACGAACTTTCCCATCAATGAATGTCACCTTGAAACATTTGTCTTCCATCGCAGAAATAAAGACCAAGTTCTTTTTCAGATCAAGTACATATAGTTCTTCTTGTAAGTGGAGGGTTTGACCTTGATTTAAGTGAAGAGTAATAGTCTGAATTCCTTTCAAGGATAAGTGGCATTATCCCCAAGTATAATCTCCATATTCGTCTTATTTTCAATCAAGTTTGAGAGAGCTTCTTTGTACCCAGTGAAGTGCCTTGAGGCACCACTATCAATAAACCAATGATCCAATGTATCCGGAGGAGAGGCGATGGTGAGGACAGAAATAAGATAAAATTATTTTTACTTTACATCATTAACTTCGTCATAACTAGAGTTTCTCAACTTCTTGGTTGTACGACCATTTCCATTTCAAGCAGTGGCAGCATTCCTCTTTCCTTTGTTATTTGTTCGAATTTCTAAATCTATCCGTGAAAAAATCTTCCTATACTATCTAATTTATTTCTTCCTACTTGTTTAGTTACTTAACAAGTTATTTACCATGTAAATACTAAAAATAAATACAAGTACAATATCAACACATACAGATCATCAACTGAAAGAAACAAGCACACAAGTGACACTGTTATTTTTGGACTAATGTCCCCGAAAAAACCCAATGTGGGAAAATCGGTGCAGCTATCAGAGGGTTTTATTATTAAGCAGTTTCATAATACAATATGGGTGCCAGAAATGGCTCACTCAACAGAGAATGCCCTCGGCAGTAGTACCTCTCAGTTAGAGACAGATATTCCGACTAAATCATCAAATGAACAATGCCACAGCAACAGTACAGCACTTCTACTGCTTTCTATCACCCTGATAGGGACTGTATCACCCTATCCAGCTCTCCAGCTCCAATCTGTCTCACGAAATCTCCCAACGTCAGCCTCTCTGGCCCAGCATCAGCCCAGCGTCAACCTCTCGGGGCTCTGTGTCAGCGTCTGGATCCTTTGCTTCTCCCACGCTTGCCCTCCTCAGGCTCTGTGCAGCACCTGGCTGCCTCTGTGTGGCCTCTGGTTGTCTCTGCGTGGCCTCTAGCTAGCTCTGCATCAACCCTCTCCCAACTTCTGCGTTGATACTCCTAGTACTATCTCTGCCTCTCTGCTACTATATTCACTACCCCTCAATTGCAACTCTGATCACCCCTTCGATTTCCTCAGCAAGCCCTACCCCAGAAAAACGAATTCTTGATCAACTCGATGTGTTCTCCAACTGACCCTCAAGCCTCTTCTTATACTTTTCTCATTAACAATTCAACGGTCAAGATTAAGTCCCTAATCAACTGCTAAGATTAGATCTGGCTTGATCTGTGACTTTTGGACCATTCTAACTCAGTTTTATATTAATTCGCATTAATATTCTATTTTTCCTAAGTTTAGACTTAAGAACTCCATTAAAAATATTAATTATTTTAATATCTCCCAAACTGATTAGATTCTGCCAAAACCATTTATGGGTCTTGGAGATCTCATGTGCTTTAGCCTCTCCACTAATTTTCGTGGCTAAAACACATTCGGTGCTACCCCAAATCAACATTATTGAACCTGTTGTTCCTCTGATTGCCATTGCACTTGAAGTTGTTGTTATGGTTGTCATCATCTCTTAGAGTATCCTTCTTGTGAGGACACTCTCTAGCAAAGTGGCCAAACTTGTTACAATTGAAGCATCTTCCTTTTCTTCCTTCTTTAAATCCCAACTTGAACCCTTGACCTTGATTTCTTGGACCATCATTGTTCCTCCTCTTAGAATGAGCAGAGAAGGTGATAGGATTGTTTCCATTTGAGGGCTTGTCTCTTTCCATCATCCTTATTTCTTCTTGAGCGCATCTAGCCAATAATTCATCAAATCCTGGAATTCAATCATTGTTGAGGATGGTGGTGTTGAACACATCCCATTCTCTTGTAAGGCCTCCAAGAGAAATAAGAGTAAGCTCCCTATCACCAATGACTTCGCCAATAGATAAGAGATCGTTCTTGATCTCGGTAATCCTCATGAAGTAGGATTGGATGGATTCTCCTCTATCCATCTTGATGTCTTTCAACTTGTTCTTGAGAAAGAGAACTTGATTTGCATTATTTACTTTGAACATCCCAACCAACTTGTCATACATCTCCTTAGATGTTTCCAAATCTGAATATAGGCAACCAAAGACTTGTGAATAGAATCAACAATAATTTTCTCAGTTTTAACCTCACGTTTCTTGTACTTTGTTTGTGCAGTTGTGGATGCATTTGAAGGAGGCTTCACTAGTCTTCCTTTGACATAGTCCATGGCATCATTTTCTTCCATTGTCAAATCTAGACTCATCTTCCATGCATGTTAGTCAGATTTGTCCTTAAGCTTGTCCTCATATTTGAAGAAAGATGTAGTCGTCATTGGGACTAGTTCCAAGTCCTTGTCCAACAACATCCCTTAGTGATTTCATTTCCTCATTCTTGCTTAGGCTTTGTCTTCACCTGAGCTCTAATACAATGTTAATTTTAGATAACAATGGTATGTTCTACGCTTTAGCACAATTTACTTCAATATTCCTTATCAGCCTAATGACAATTTCCAATTATATCTAGCAACAATCACATTAATTTAAACACATTGACAATAAATGCAGATAGAATATAAAAACATCTGCATAAGACAATCCAAGACAAGAGGACATAAGATGTCACGAATGTCAGGGACAAACCCCAATGTGGAGAAAGCCTTTGATAAATCTTCTTATTATTCTTCAATAGTTCAGCAGAGGAAGAGAGAGAGAGTGTACAAATATCAAATTAACATGCCCAAAATAGTGTTGTCAAATGTAAATTGCAACCCTAACTAGAATGTCAATGGCGATCAAAGCAGCTCCAAAATGTCCTCTAAGAAGCTCGATCAACAGCAGAAAAACTCGGCCTTCCAAGAGGGTCAAAGTCAACCCAAAACAGTGCGGTCAACCAAGTCAAACATTGTTGTAATTTCTACGATCAAAGGTTGAAGTCAACGCTTAAGTCAAACTAGACAAACTATCCCAATCACCTTGAAAATTGTGCCAATCAATGCGCCCTTCAAAAATTGAAAGTATGCCCTCAAGATCGAAGTCAACATTGGTCAAAATCACCCGAGTCAACACTACCTTGTTTCTTGAAATTTTCGGCCTCCAAAACAGTCTTGAAATTTGTCCTCCTTTCACACGTGCGAAGTAGGGAAGGATGCCTCCAAGTTGTACGAACCAATCAAGAGAGGAGAGAGAGAGATATGTAATGAGATGAGTGATATGTCCAAATGAGAGAGAGGTCACTCGTATTTATACAGTTTGTTGAGGGTGAGGAGACACATCTAATGGGCTTCATGAGCCTAAATTTGATTGAGGTCGACCTTGACAATTTGTGCATGAGAGAATAAATTCAAAATTCCATTTCTGCTTGCCATATTGTGATGATCTTTATATCAAAATTGGACCTCTCAAAAAGAGGAATCCAATGCAATAATCATCTTCATAATATGAGTTGTCCTAAGGTGGAATTTGGCCCCAGTTTCCAATTTTAATAGTATTTGACTATTCCCAACTGTCTTTGTGCCCCTCTTATGTTGTCCTCCATGAACTCGACCCAATCTTGCAACTCTGAAGCATCACGCTCCTCCTCCATCTAGAGGTATAGTTGTTATCAATGCTTTCAAGTCTTGTCCCTACTAGGACCCTTCTTTGCTTTGCAACTCACACCAGACAACTCACACTTCTGGCACCTGTCTCCAACAACTAGAATTCAAATTGTTGCCCAGTTCTCCAATTCGGCTAACTCACATGGCCTCTTCTAGCAATCTTGTACAACCATTGCTAGAAAGTGGCAAAAATCTCCAATACTCAAATAAACTAGAGAACTCTCACTCCAACTGACCAATCAATATGGAAACCCTAGGTCTCCTGTAAAAACAAACCCAGCCTCCTACTGCAAACTTGCAACCCTCTTCTTGCAGCTCACACTAGAACTTGCCACCTGCACTAGACCTTGCAATTCCCACTACTCACTAAGAAATGCTACAAGAAAATAGATCCAGCAAATATATTCCCTACCTCCACCTCTGAAGTTATTCACACCTCTAAGAGATAGATTTGCCAACTGGAGATGGAATTATTGTGTCAGATCTGATAATTGGGTAATCTGGCTATTTGTTTGCCTGCTTTAGTTGCCTTCTGTAGAAACTTGACCTTTCTCTAACTCTGAGAATATTGAAGAAATGAACTTGGAAATCTCCTTCTCTTTCATGCTCGGCCTTTCTTCTACTACTCACACTCCCTTAGGAATGCCCAAATATGCCTTTGGATGTCCTTCTTTGACTAATATACTGCCTTCAGCTTCTCACTAAGACTACTCGCTCTACCTTCTGAATGTCCTTCTTCGGGAACTGGTACACGAATTGCAATCTCTGCAACTCAAATTAGCTAGTCTGGAAAACTCGCACTTGAAAATTAATTTGCCTGCTTCAACCTACTATTACTAGAAATTTTGGATCTCCTCCTAAAAGTTGGAAATGGAAACCCTCTAAGAAATTTTGGAAATTCCTCTTCGGTGTGCTTCTCTTCCTATCCCTAAACAAATCTGCAGCTAAAACCCTTGCTACAAAACTTCTGCGCCATAACGACTTAACAAACTAATTGATCTGCTCATCGGAACCCTCTATCTGGCAAATCCATTGCCTGCTGGAATTTTTCTCTGGGCAAATTGAACTTTTCCTGCACTCTGCTTTTGGAAATCGATTTATGCCCAAAAATTCGCATTGCCTAATTGGCCTGCGCAAATCTAGAGAGTAGTGCCCAAATCCCCCTCTGAAACTACACAATTATGCTCCTCTCACTTCTAAGCCTCTGATCTTATCGTCAATGCTCTGATACCATACGAAAATTCCTTGATTGCAATTACTGGAAATTTATCTCCTAATTGTTTAGCAGTTTATTTGTTATTACAGCAAATATCAATAAACTAACAATTGCAATCTTCACCAAAAATAAAATATGCTGCAGAAAATAAACTGAAAGCTAAGAAAAAAATGCACACACAATAACATAGACACCAATTTTTTTGGACTAATGTCCACAGAAAAACCCTAAAGGGAAAACCGGTGCAGCAGATGAGGGTTTATTTTATTAATATACAACAACAAAAATCTGAGTACAATATCTAGATGCCCAACTAGCAATCCTCCGGCAAATAATCTAGCAAAAATAATTAGGAGAAAAAATTTCCATCTGCAAATTAACTTGGCCTGCTCGCACTGATCGTTTGTGCAAGTCTAGATGGCCCCTGAATCAGCCTCAAACCGGGTCATTTATCCTCCTCTTGCCTCTAGTAAAATTTGCTCTGCCTTCCATATGATCTTTCCAGCCTTCGACAACTAAAACAAACCCTTCCCGACAATTTGCTCAACTGCACTGGCTAACTCGCACAACTTGGACCGCTCTCTCTGCAGAATATTTTGGCCTCCCTTTTCCCGCTTCTCCAACGCTGGAAAATTGTTGGGAAACTCCTTTGGAATTCTCTCTACTACTTCCTCTGGCTCGAACTCTTCCCTCATTAAATCTATGCGCACTAGGTAGCTCAATCTATCTAACTATTGCTCTCGCAACTGTAAATTGTGTCTATCTCCGTCCCATCGACTTGCTCTTATAATCTCTCGTTGGAGTACAACAGACATGATTAGATCCTCATCAATGACTAAGATCATCTTAGACTCGATCTATGCAAGTCTCTAGAGCATTCTCGATCATCTTTAATTAATTCTCGTTAATTAATCAATTTTCCTAAGTTAGACTTGCACATTTTTTATTATTGATCAATTTATTTAATTAAGGCAATTCACAAGCTTATCTCGCGAAACCTTTTATGGGTTTTGGAGATCCCATGTTCCTTAATCTGTTAGACTCAAATCCAAACTAGAACACAGGTCCAATACTACCAAAATCTAACAAAATGTTGGTGCATTTCTTCAATCAACTCCATCAATTCTTCTAAGTTTGAACATCTATGAACCTTTAGCATCTCCATCATCATTTGTGCTACTCCATGCTCTCTCTACATCTTCCACATCACTCTCATTTTCACCATATATTCTTTTTGGCATTGTTCTCCATTGAGCTAGTTCTATGGTTCCATCCTCTTCATCATATTCTACAACAATGCTGCAATTGTTTTTCTTCTAGCCACTTTATCTTGTTCAATGCCTTATTATTTACAACCTTTATTGAATGTTCTTCAAGATTGGAGTTGTATCTCCTCTTCCATCTCTACCAAACCCTGCCACTAGAGGTGTGCTTCACTCATTTAGAATACTCCACCCAATATCACACCCTTGCTAGAGTCATCTACACTTTTCCTCTTTCATTGTAACTATTATTCCCTAAAATTCCCCCTTTTCTCATTGTAGCAATTCTACCCAATGCCCTTCTTTCATTAGATATGTCTCATTCCTTCAAGATTCTACTTTGCTTCAATACCACTTGATGCAATGAGGTCACAACCCCCTACAATATCTCACCCACATGCAATGGAATTTCTTCCACAATTGCTACAAAAAAATTCAGTTCCATTATTGAATGCCAGCACATTCTGCAATTCAGCTGAAACAAGCATAAAATTTGCACCATAATAATAAACCACTCAGCATAAGTAACTAAACAATTCCACAATTCAATTGAAAACAAGTAAAACCACCACAAAACAAATTTGCACAAGTTATTAAATAGATTGACTAATTTTCTCATGCCTCTTTATATTCGTCACAGGTCTTTAAAATCTACAACATTCACACTACACAAACCAAATCAAAGGAAAGGCAAAATCCCTTTGCTCATTCATAAACTTCATATCTATGCTTGTTGCTCCATGGCTTTTGGCCTTGTAACTATCCTAATTGTTCAAATTCCAAATACAATTGTTCATATTCCAATCATTGACAAAAATTCGCCAAAAACAGTATATACTTCACTATAATACATTTTTTTATCACGAAATAAAACCAAAATTAAACAAATATAAAAAGAGGAACAAGATCGATATAGTGCCAAGGATGCTCTCACATTAACAGTTGCTTTAACATATACTCCTTAAAGTCGGGGACTGCACTATATAGCATAGATTTCTTCAATTTAAATGCTATGCCTCAGAGGGGACTATTCTGCCAAAATCACCAAACACTTGCATCACATGAAATTCAAGAGGGACAAACCACAGTAAGAATGGAATCATGATAAAGACTTAATAGCATGAGAATGGAATCATGATAAAGACTTAACAGCATGTCGCCCCCACTAATAAATCAATGCCCAATTAGCATAATCTACTGATAAACACTTAAAATGTGGATTGTGCATATGAGTCTCTGGAATCACTCATTGTATTGAGAGAATGTTATAGATAGATATAATTTAAGGGGTGACAGAGATAAGTTAATCTTTTAAGACGAATAAGGCAATTTTCTTAGGATGTTGAGAACAGACCGCCCTCAACAAAAGCTTTGTCACCAATTTCATGATACGTGGGTGTTGAACTGTGACTGGGATAAAATATTTGAGACTGGGTAGAAAGGAAGCTAGGATTAGTCGATGAATGTGCATACTTAGACTCGGCAGATGTCTGTCCGGCTACTGCTAGATGGCAGAATACAACTTTCAAAACATGCGTGTGCACAAGCTAACCCAGCACACCCTTGCTCAAAAGCAAAAGTCGAGCCTGTAAAAATATAAAGTAGACTGGTGTCAGTTGGGCATATCACCTTGGATGTACAAGCCTATCAAGCCATATTTCAGTTTCAGCAGGCTGATAAAGGATACTCGTGACAACTCCCAAACATGACAGTATTTCCATCACAGTTTCCTAGCCCAACTTTATTATTTTGTAATTAATTTCCTTTTGTCTCTAGGTGGTAAGCTATTTCTAAATCTACAAGAAACTGATTTGCAATAAATCTTGAGCACAATACTTACAGTCCAAGTTCGAAAGAGTAGAAAAATCCTTCTTCACAAACTGGCCAGAAATGAGTGCCTCTTTGGATCAGCTAAAAGAATAAATATAAGTTCCTTGGTGATGTAAAATAACCATGGAAAACCTTAAGGACACCTTTTTATGCAATCTCACTGCCTTAAGTAATTTCCCTAACCTTGAACAAGAAAGACGATGCCATAGTCCAATATAATTTATCCAACTTGCCAAGCCTAAATTATTTTTCCGATGGCAAGCAATTTTCAACATCTTCATTGGGTATCAGCAAGTCACACTCTGCTGCATCAATTATGAGACTTAGAGTTTGTTTCACTTTATCATCAGCAAATATGAATTTTATCGCATCCTTTGCCAGTCGAAATAACTCCGGTTTTGTGAGTTCTGGGAATTGCAGCAGGAAAGAGGTAGTGAGAATATAAGCTAAATCAACTTCGAAACAAATGATTCTCAAAGTTCAGTCATCGGCAATCTTACCAAAACATGAAGCAGCCAGAGCATATTCACAAGAGATTGTAGTGGAGAAGACACCTGGATCGTCTGTGCACAAGATCAAGGGATGCTTTTCCTGGTACAGATCAGCTGCAGAGTAACGCAATCGTGATTTACTTTCTGAACAATCCCATAATCAGGTGCACTGAAGCCATCACAATAATTAGAAAATAAATCGCCAGATTCAGATCTTCAGTATTTATGGTATTTAGAGGATATCACATACTTATATTCTAGAAACAAGATAGGTCACATGGATCCCTTTGCTAAATTCAATTATTGGCCTCGGATTGAAGCCAAATTCAGGCAGTTCAGGGGTCCATACAAGGACAAAATTATCAATTCATATCAAGCTCTAAAATCCTTTGGAAAGCAATCACAAAGAGGCACATACAAAGAAAAACCTACATCAGGAAGATGACAATGCCCCATTTTCTTTTCTAACTAGGTGGCACGTAGGCATCTTGCTGGGTTTACCTTTGCAAGCCATAATGGAAAAGAAATACACTATATAGAAGACAGCATTTTCTACAGCCTGACTAAAACTAAATTCAATAGTGTAGCTTTTCAGTAGAGACACCTAAGCAAAGAGTTGATACATGGCCCTCTGTAAAAGAATCATCGCTCTCCTACCAAAAAAAATCAGGTTTCTCTAAGATTTTACAAGGACGAGAAAATACAACCTATTCATAAAAGAATTGTACACAAACTGGAAAGTTGAATAGATTACAAGTACTCAAAATGGTACCAGAAAAATCAGATAGGTTTCTTATGACAGATGGGTAAGGAACTAGAAAGAAATATAATATTTACATACTGATAAAGAGAGTTGCTGAGAGAAAAGAAATAAAATAGTCGTATTATGCAATAATGAAATAAGAAATAAAATGCTAAAATTTCCATGCACCCTAGGTCTGGTCTATGACTTGACCATAAACACACTACAGATGCTCAACTATGAAGCACTTTGCACAGCGGAACATAACAGCAAACAGATTGTAATATTCTAGGGCAATTTTTTGCACTTTGGTTTTTCTTAGATAACTAGGGTTTTCCACAAATTTTCCTTTGCTCATTCAGACATGAAACAAAATAGAATGGTAATATCAACAACACAGTCCACAAAAGTAGTACTAACAGTCAATAAAATGTAATACAATATTCTGCAACTCCAGTAAACGTTCCAAATTTAACAGTGCTTCAATCAACCAACAATTTCACCCTGGTTCCTATTCACTGATCTTAATATGTCTGATATAAATTGGACTAGTCACACAGATTTAATCCTTCTGATCAGATATATACGTAAAGACCTTCAGACGAAACCCTAGCTCTGCTACAGAAAATTTACCAAGGCCACTGACTTCAGGAATGAAAGCTGAGCTACCACCAGATGATAAACAAGCTATTGGAGAGGATGATCAAGCCCGACTTTAGGGCCTGCCTTTAATCTGTACTCTGAGATGCCTTAGGAAATCATTTCTGCGTTGATTAATCTTGATATGGTCTCGGGAGTTTGGCCTAGCTGCTACAGGGGAGTCTTGGGTGCCTCAGAAGATCTGCATCTTACCTCAGTGAATCTCAGTCTGTCAGATACAGGAGAATTTTGGATTCTTCAGGAGACTTGCGCCCTACCTTGGTGAACTTTGGCCTGTCAGCTACATGAAACCCTCGCATACCACAGAAAAATGCCGGCTTATTTTGCCACCGTGAAAACTCGGCTGTCACAGCAACTTGTGGATCTGCCTCAGGAAATTGTGACCTATTTTGTCACAGAAGGGTTTCGATTTCCTTAGAGAATTGGAGGAGTTTCCAGATAAAATCATGAGCTCTTGCCTTAGATCTATTTCCCAGAAATTGCTGTCCTTCAGAATGATGAATTCCCTGTTTTGCCAGAACAGAATAGAAAAAATATAAAAAAGGTTTACTAACTAAGGTGGAACCTTTCACCACCGGAATTAGTAGGAAGAAAGGGGTCTTAAGACCCTTGGACCTCAGGCTCAAACAAAAACAGAGACAAATAATCCAATCCAACGATCAAATGAAGTCTAACTCTCTTTAATTTATAGTTTTCTCCATGGGCTACCATATTTGAAGGTTCGTGTAAGCAACCCCCCATTTTGGGCTCTTTTGCCCCAGCCGACCCAATATTTGCATAATGTTGCCCCAACATTGGAAAAATTGGGCTTTTACCCCTTTATCAAGACTATAACCTATGGGGTTGGATAGGCTATTTCATTCTCCATTAACCCATCAATTTATAGGGAACATTACAGTCCCCCCTTCCTGACATTGCTTGTCCTCATGAAATGGCAAATTTCATTGCTGCTTCTCCAATTCCTTCCTCTTAAGCTAAAGAAGCTCCTTCTCACGAGAAGCTTTCCAATGATGCAACTGCTCTGACTCTTGCTCCATCTTATGTTGCAGTTGTACTTTGTGTCTTAATCCGTTGTATTTTTTCTTGAAGTCGCTTTGCTTCTTCATCACTTTTTTGCTTTTGCTTTAGAAGCTATGCCTGGTTTTCCTGTGTTTTTTTTTCCAATTCTACTATCTGTGATTCAAGTGCCTTTAGCTTATGAAGATATCCTTCTTGTGTATTTTGCGCATTTTCATCAGTTGTATGTGAATTTTTTTTTTAAGTTCGGCAATCAATCGATCCATTTCCTTCAGTAGATCCCTTCTTCTCTTCCTCAAGCTCCATAAACTTTTTCTCATAATGCAGCTTGAGCATTGTAGTGTCAACCTTGCTAACTAATTTCATTTCTGCCTCTTTCTTCTTCAGGATTTTGTCTAGTTCTTGCAACTCCATACTCATTTCATCCTGTAACAAAGAATGTTCAAGTTCTTTTGTCACCTCATCTTCTTCTTCACCTTCCCTAGATTCATCACCTCCAACATCAATAGCCTGCAAGTCTGCAATGTCTGTAAAAGCTTCATGATGACACCACTGTATGATTATCAATATCAAGACAATCAAAAAAACACTGGATTTAGTAGCCCTGGTAGTTTGAGAATTCATTGCAGCTTGTAACTGTTGCACTTCATTTTTCTGCTCTTGTATTTTTGACAAGTAACCTTTGATCAAACCCACCGCCTGGGAATCATCATCATCATCAATCTCTTTCCATATCTTTCCATTACATGATTGCTCCAGTTTCAGACACAACTTGTCTTTCAGTATTTGTGAATCCATCATGCATTCTTCTAAAAGTTTGGACCTTTCATGGCACTTTCAGAACTCCTGTCAAAGCTCTGCATTGCTTGCTTCAATCCAGGAGATTTTGTGCTTTAGAACCTGCACCTCAGCAGGTGAGATACCTCCAGCATGATACAAAGAAGCTCACCTTGCAAATACTCTAACTGATTCCCCATTCTTTGGTGTCACGGTTTATAATGGCCTTGTTCTGAATGTTGCGAGCTCAATTTGCATACTTCAGAGTATTTAGTGTTTTTTCAGCATTTGAGTTATCAAGGTTGACACAGGCAATCATCACCGTTCTGTTGTTTCCTCCAAGAGAATCCTGCAAGAGGTGAGTCAATTTACCGTCTCTGTAGAGAACATGACCACCTTCTTTGCGCTTTTTCTCATCTCCCAATGCACTTATGACATTTCTGAGTGCCAATAAACCCTTGTTAATGTGAACACCTTTGAAGCAGAGACCATCTTCACCTGCCCTCTTGGCTCATTCAGAACATGCAAGACCCACTAAGTGAAGCTTTGCACATACAAAATCTTCACATTGATCTTCTGCAGTACCTTGATCACCACTTAATGCCACATCCTATTTCCGCTTATTCACCTTGTTGATCGTAAAGATAGCATGGGAATGACTGGATTGATTATTCATGTTAGTGCTTCCAGTAGCTCGAGACAACGACCCTTGAGCTAACACAGAAGCCAATTCTTCTTGAGTGGTGACATTTATCTCTATTAACCTTGTAAGAGTTATTCCACCATTAGTTGCTTTCAGAATTTGTATGGGTGCCTTCACATGGAGAGTTGGCTTTCCACCACCAGGACCGTCTAGCGTCGCTGCAGCTGGAGGATTTGGGTCAAGTACATCATGCACTTCTTTCAAAATCTCAATAAATGAAACTTTCAACAGCATTTCTCCCTTGTCCTTCAACCCTTTGAATTTTTTAAATATGGCCTCCATAACCAAAGGAATAATTCCTTCTGTGTTTCCACCAAGTGTATATTCTGTTCCCATTGTGTACATCTTTCCCTTCAAGCGTAACTGCATTGCCTTTGATGCTCATTGATTTGCAGTCAAGCCTTTACATTTGATGCACGATCAACAACACTCATCTCATCTTTATAAGAATCATATGTTCTAGCATCTTACTGATAAGGTGGATTTGGTATAGGCATTTCATCCTTGCCACTGACTAACTGTGAAACTTCACTAATGCCTCTTCGTCTTTCCCTAGAGCTTCCTTCCATCTTGAAACCTACTACTGTTGAGGATATCGCGGTCTTTGTTTTGCAGCTTATTCATACTCTCAAGAAAACTGCCATCATTTGAAAATTTATTTAGACAAGATGATGTTGTTTGGATAATTTCTACACCTTCTGAACGGACAACATTACCTTTCTTTTTGTTTCTCCAAGATAAGGATTCATTTATTTTAGGTTCTTTCATGTGTGATTCACGAACAGAAATATCCCTCAAATGATCTCTATTGTTATCCCTTATCCTCCGATCATCCTTGTCTATTTCATTATAAGTGCCTTCATGGCCTCCATTTCCATGTTCACCTCTTTGTTCTCTTTTCCTGTCTTTGATTGAATGCAAATGAGCATGACCAAAATCTGTTCTAGTAGTTGATACAAGTACATCATTTGCGCCAGTGAACCCCATCACTCTTGGACTACCCCATCAGTCTTCTAACCTTCTCAAGTTGTTTGTTCTTGTGCTCACTTCAAAGCTTTCAATTGCCAACTTGCACCTCCATCACCAACAGCAGGTGGTGGTGGCAACTTTTCTGCTCCTGCCTTTTCTGGTTCATCTTTATCTTCCTCTGGATAACCTGAACCCCCATCTTTGAGAAATAGATTCAATTTCTTTGGATTTATTTTGAGCTTCTCTTCTTGCATGTCTTGTGAAGGTTCTTCATCTTTTATGATGTTGCAGGTTCAGTCTTCATAATTATCATTGTACTTGTTTCATTGTATATTTCATGTACAAACAAAAGAAGAAAGAAAAATTATTGTTATTATTATTATTATTATTATTTCATTAGTCAAGCATGGTCTTCATGTTTCTTGGGTTTATTGAGTCAAAATAAAATTTGTCATGAGACAATATATTGTATTTGAGTCAAGTCCCATTTGAACTTTTGAAAGAAAGAGGAAAAATAATTTTATTTGAGTAAAAATAGTCAATTTTGTCCCCACAAGACCAAGTAGGCCCTGCCTAGACAAGTCAGCCCTAGAAGGGATCTATTCAACCCCCTGGATGTGTATATATAGAGAGCCGTTTGACCTCATTTGGTCATCAATTGGCATCTTTGATTTTTGTAAAAGCAAGAGCAAGAAAACAAGCAAAGGTCAAAGGACAAAGAGAAAATGTCAAAGGAGAGAGAGTGAAGGTCAAGAAGGAAGAAAATTGAGATTTTTGTCTATTTTTGTTCACACGTGCGACGTACTGGAGCAACTCTGCAAATTACAGGGTCAAAATTATATTTCTGTGAAGGTGTTGGAGCAACTCTACGAAGGTTCTCGAGCAACTCTGTGAAGGTGCAGGTCCAAAATTTTGATCTAAAAGAGCTTTGACTATCATTGACTTGGTTGGACTTGACCTTATTAAGGAAGGCTTGAAGGAGAGCTGACTTGGGTTTTATGGAAGGTCTTGGGCTTGATTTTTGGGTCTTGGATTTCTCACTTTGCTCTGATTCTATAAGAAAAGAAGTTGGTTGGGTGTTTCCCCTGTTGAGAAATATAGGGCAATGAATTAGCTGATTTCTCTTCTATTAGTAACTACTTGTGAGTGCTTTTACTTCTTTAGATTAGGATCTTCTTCTACTTAGGTTATAAGTGTTATGCTTCACCAAACAGCTACCAATGCATAAACTATAAAAAGACAAGAGACACAAAATATAGGTTGTTGGCCAGGGTTAAAACTTCTCACTCTTTGAGAGGAGAACTCGCACAAATTCTTCTTATAGAGATTCCGACTGACGAATACCAAGACCAATACCTTTGACCTATTTTCCCTTCCAAGAATAAGACACAAAACCTCCTTGATAAGATTCTTCTTGCCTTTCTTCCTCTTTCTTGGCTAGCCTTTAGAATTTGGTTTCCTTTTCACTACTTCAAAATTGTTCCTTACTTCAGCTTCCTTGAGGACCTTAGAGGACTGTATTGTTGTCCTTATTGTTGCCCTTACCTTCTTACCTTTGCATTGCTCTGCTGCCCTTGCACTACTTACCATACTACTACCTTACCTCATACTGTATTGTTGCTTCACCTCGCACTACACCGTTGCCTTATCTCGCATTGTACTATTGCCTTATGCTTCAGATTACGCACTTTCTTGGCTACCCTTTCTCTGTTGTACCTCGCACTTCTACTTTAGTACTTACCTTGCACTGCACCCTTATTGCAGTCTTATCTTCACACTGAAATCTTGTCTGAATTGCATACCCCTTAAACTCTTGGCCGAAAATCTGTCTCTAACTGAAATTCGGATGGCTCTATTTATAGTGGTTTGCCACTGAAATAAGCCGACCTAAAGAAAGTAAAGCCGACATGAGTGTTAGGAGGAGATAATTTCATTTGAAGCCAACTTGAAGGGGGATGTCTTGTGCTTATTTTGGAGGGCTACTTTACATTTTGATTGACTTATACATAAGTGTAATATGCCCAAGAAGGGTACTTCATACATGATAGACTCAATTTGACTTTATGACCATTCCTAAGGACTCACAATGGGAGCCATTACTAAAATAAAATTCCTTGCTCATGAAACCCATGAGATTGCATTACAATAATTTTATTTTTTCTTTCTTTTCATCAATTACATAAAATCACAATTACACGTCATTATGAAGAACGAACCTAGTTACTTTTCAACACTCCCTCTTCACTAGGGAGGTCTTCATAATGGTACTTGGTTATCTCAATCTGAAGTATTTCTCATAAGAAGAATTGGATTGCTAACCCATTTACATAAAATCACAATTACACATGTCATTATGAAGAACAAACCTAGTTACTTTTCAACACTCCCTCTTAACTAGGGAGGTATTCATAATGGTACTTGGTCATTCTCAATCTGAAGTATTTCTCATAAGAAGAATTGGATTGCTAACCCATTTGTATAGCATCATATCAACCAGCATTATCACATAGCAAGGCCTTGACTAACAGCGCTAGCTCTCCACGAGATCTAAGCACAATGTTGGCGAGACCAATGATGTATAGACACCCTCATCATTGTCTCTCACAGAACATACCCCACCCAGGTTCTCAGGGTGTGTTCCACCAGGACTATTCTTATCTTGGATTCCCAGTCCTCAAAGGATATTGATCCTCTAAGACTACTCTTATCTTGGATGCCCTAATACATCCTCAAAGGGCATCGAATGCCAGATGTTTACCCAATCCTCCATTTTGTCTTCCCAAGTGAAGACAAGAATGATGTGTCTATCTCTCCCTCTTAACTAGGGAGGACATATCTATTCCAATAAAGGAATGTACTCATTCCTACAGAAGGAATGTACCTATGCTCCCTCTTGGCTTAGGAATTTCTAAGTTTCTTCCAAGTAAGAAACTTATTTCTAGGCTCCCTCTTAATTAGGGACCTACAGCAAGTCCTTAGGTGGAGATGATGGGACAACCAGTTGCTTGAAGAACTCCTCACAATGTCATGAACTTATTTTATCTACGAGTCTTCATATTTGGGACTTCTACATAGGGCACCGACCATCCATCACTTTCATCCATGAGTCGGCCATGTCATCATCAGAAACTAATCCATTAGTCCATATATGGCCTTCCTTCATGCCATGTTGCCTTCTTTATGCCATGTTTACTTAAGGATCTTTCATCCTACTACATGTGCATCAGTGGCGGAAGACATCCATGGATCTTCCCTTGGCAGGCCTGCATAAACCCATCTAGATATAAAAATAAAGGAATTAAAATCAACATTACCTTTGTCATGGTCTTTCATCATGACATCTTCTAGTTTGCATCAGCATCCTGCATACATATCGCCACATCTCCCCAAGATATATATTGTCAAGGGTCTCTTTCTTTTTTAGACTTCATTAGAGTCTTCATATCTTCCATGGAGATATCCTAGTCAAATCTTCTTGGTCTTTCGGATGTTGATTCCTTTAACATGGTTGCATATTCCATGATCTCTTCCTTCCTTTCTTCGCACATTACATTCCCAGGAGATTCCAATCAGAGTTCCTCAATTGTAGTCGATCACCTCATACTTCATATGAGGACATTTTATGTTGATTTCATCTAGTGAATATGTGACCCATGCAATCTTGCATTCCTTTGTGGGAGGAGATCCTTTTAGGTTTTGATCATGCTCTAGAGCATTGATCCATGTTACCTGCAACCATATGACATGACTTCCACAATATCAAATGTAAGCATACATACCTCATTTTTCCTTTGGGTCATCCAGACTTCCTGGAGCAGCTTCCTTGATTGAAAGAGCTTCAATCCCTTGAACTTCTTCAAATTTATGTCATCATACCATCATCCCATGAATTCCACAAGATTGGAATTCTTGATGAAACACTTTCTTTTCCTAATGATCGGTGAACCTTTCAATGAAGATTCCATCAGAGAATACTAAGGATCTAAAGTATCCCTATCAGCAGGTGTTGCCTTTTGACAAATGTATGATGAACCTTGTACTAAATGACCTTACCACTTATGTTCCCAATTGAGATTCCCAAGAGCTATATTCTTGACTTCCATAGCTCCTAACCATCGTTCATGCTTTTTTATGCTGATGTCCCGAGCTCTTGCTTCTATGATGCCTTGATGCATCCCATTTAGTGAATCATGATAGCCATATCTTACAACAGAAGACTTAGGAACTTGAAAAGAATTTAGGTAGGAAGACTATCTCAATAGTGGAGATCTATTACTTCCTCCTCCTTGGATTTCTTCTTTTCAGCTTCCTCCACTTCCTTGGTGATGTGGGCTTCTTCTCTTCTTCTTTTGTTATTGTCCTTCTTGAGCTTAGGACATTCTCTTTTGTAGTGCCCATGTTCTTAACACCCATAGCATTGGATTTTGCGCATGTTCTTTTTCTTTTTCTGAGGACCAAACTTCCAAATTGTCCTTTTCTTCTTGTCATTGCAGCATAAGCTTGATTTTGATCCCTTGTTCCCACATCATATTTGGCCTTTAGTCTAGATTCTTCAATCTTGCATAGTGATCACAGATCTTGGAATGGAGTAGCTTCTTTCTTCCCATAAATAATTGAAGTAAAGTTACCCCACTCCTCCGGTAATGCATTTAATACCACTGTAGTCATTTCACTATCAGACATGACTTCTCCCAGTTCTTGTGGTTGATCTCAGATCTCAAATATCCTCATAAAGTATGAGGTTATTCCATCTTCCTTAGACATTGTCAGCTTGTAGAGATCTTGCCTTAATGATATGACTTCTCCAGTAGTGCTTACGGAATAGAACTCTACCAGTTTGTCATAGATTTCTTTTGATGTTGCAAGTTTAGATAAATATGGAATGAGAGGATCCTTAATGGATTCTATGAGAATCCTTTGAGCCCTAACTTCCCCTTTCATATATTTGGCAACAGCTTGAGCATCTTCCTCTCCTGGTTTTGTGATAGATCCTTTGACATGATCCATGACCTCATTTTCAATGAGATTTAGATTTGTCCTTTTCTTCCATGCAAGATGGTTTGAAGCCCCAACCAATTTGTTGCTCTCCTTGCAAAAAGACATTTTGACAGATTCAGATAAGGTCATATACTTACTTGATAGGATGCTCCTTTCTCCTTGCTGCTTCCTTGATGTTGATGATGATATAGAGAATAGAAAACTTCTCTTTGTTGAAGATAGTTTTCTTCAATAATGATCCTTGATCTCACAGAGAGGGAGATCCCTTTTGATGGTGAAGTCTTGTTGATGAAGATCAACGATGACTACTTGGTGGTGTCTTTAATGGTAAGGAACTTGTTTCAATGAGAGAGAGTCTTGATGACACCGCATTTTGATCTAGCTTCCTTTGGATGAATAGTCCTTACAACAATTTAACTTGATTTGTAGATCTCTTCAATCTGAGTAGATGTACGATTTTGGCCTTCTTGTCTTGATGATGATCCCAATACTTCTTTGTAGACTTCTTTGATCTAGGGTTATCATGCTTCCTTTGACTTCAAGATGATCTTTGCTTTGATGCCTTCCTTGAAATTTGATCTGTGTGTGTCTCTTGATAAGATGCCCTTCCTTGACTTAGTTACCTTAGCTCTAATACCATGTTGAGAAATCTAGGGCAATGATATTAGGTGAGTTATCTTCTATTAGTAACTGCTTGTGAGTGCTTTTAATTCTTTAGATTAAGATCTTCTTTTACTTAGGTTATAGTGTTCTGCTTCATCAAACAACTACCAATGCATAAACTATAAAGAGACAAGAGACACAAAATATAGGCTATCAACCAAGGCTGAAACCTCTCACTCTTTGAGAGGAAAACCCCCACAAATTCTTCTTATAGAGAATCCAACTGACAAATACCAAGACCAAGACCTTTGACCTATTTTCCCTTCCAAGACCAAGACATAGAACCTCCTTGATAAGATTCTTCTTGCTTTTCTTCCTCTTTCTTGGCTACCCTTTAGAATTCGGTTTCTTTTTCACTGTTTCAGAACTGTTCCTTACTTCGGCTTCCTTGAGGACCTTAGAGGACTGTACTGTTGTCCTTACTACTGCCCTTGCCTTCTTACCTTTGCACTGCTCTGCTACCCCTACACTACTTATTGTACTGCTACCTTACCTCGCATTGTATTGTTGCTTCACCTCGCCCTACATTGTTGCCTTATCTCGCATTATACTGCTGCCTTATGCTTCAGATTACACACTTTCTTGGCTACCCTTTCTCCGTTGTACCTCGCACTTCTACTTCAGTGCTTACCTCGCACTACACCCTTATTGCAGTCTTATCTCCGCACTGTAATCTTGTCCGAAAATTTGTCTCTAATTGAAATTCGGATGGCTTTATTTATAGTGGTTTGCCACCGAAATAAGTCGACCCCAAGAAGGTAAGGTAACATGACTATTAGGAGGAGATAATTAATTTCATTTGAAGCCAACTTGAAGAGGGATGACTTGTGCTTGTCTTGGAGGGCTACTTTACATTTCTATTGACTTATACATAAGTGTAATATGCCCAAGAAAGGTACTTCATACACAACATAGACTCAATTTGACTTTATGACCATTCCTAAGGACTCACAATGGGAGTCATTACTAAAATAAAATTCCTTGCTCATGAAACCCATGAGACAAGAATTACAATAATTTTATTTATCCTTTATTTTTAGCAATTACATAAAATCACAATTACACGCCATTATGAAGACCGAACCTAGTTACTTTTCAACACCCCCTAAGTGGGGTTTTGCCCTGGCTTGGAGCCTATATCTTGTGTTCGTTGTCTTTTGTGATCTTCATGGTTTATGTTTTGGTAATTGCTTGGTGAAGAGAACATTATAAAAGTAATAAGAAGCCAACACATTCACAAGCAATTATCAAGTAAGAGAAATCAACCCTAATTTGCTGCCCTAGTGATTTCTCAACATGGTATCAGAGCTAAGGTGAGGAGAAGGAAGATCACTCTTGTTGGCATAAGTGGAAGACATTTCTACAATAATTATTCTAGCTGCTTTAGACGACAACATTTGCAAAGGGCATATGGAAGAAGACTCAAAAACCATCATTCATCTTGAAGAAAGACTACTACATCAGCTATCTGTCTCTCTCTCTATCATTGAAGACTCTCGTTCACTCATCTTCATTCAAGAAGTCATCATAGCAGCTTGAAGACCTCTCTATAGAAGACATCTCTAAGGAGCATCCTTGAAAGCACCAAGATTCTAGGGAACATCATCTACATTCTTGGAAATATCATCATTCATCATTGAAGCAGCTTGAAGATACTATTGTACCAACCGTCCTAAAAGTCATCATTCAAGGACATCTTTGAAGACTCTTGGAATCATCAAAATACTTGAGGGCATCATCATCAAGCATTTCACTCCTTTGACAAGTAAGTTCTATATTACTCTCCATGTCTCAATCTTCAAATCAAATGACATCATTTTGTAAGGAAGGCAACAAACTCGACGGATCATCAAACTTCCAAGCTTGGAAGAAGAGAATTGATTTGGTTCTCATACAAAATGAAGCCATTGATCATGTTATAGGCAAAGCTTCAATACCAGATAAAGACAAGACTCAAGAATTGGCCAAGTACAATAAAGGAGAAGTTAGGACTCAAAGAATTCTCATTGAGTCAATCAAAGATCTTATCCCCTTTGTAGTAGATTTGGGCACATCTAAAGGAATCTATGACAAATTGGTAAAATTGTATGCCGTCAGTACTACAGGTTAGAAAATACCTTTGAGGAATCAACTTTACAAAACAAGGTTGTCAAAAGATGATTACCTCATACCTTGTGAAAATCTCACAATTGAAAGATCAAATACAAGGGCTTGGAGAAGACATTTGACTCTGAATTAACTAATTGTGTACTCAGCGCTCTACCTTCAAAGTGGAGTAGTTTTGTGACCAGCATCTATTCAAGAAAGGACACTCCAAACTTCGGTGAGCTATGGGGTTTGTGTATTCTAGAAGAAACAAGAAAAGCCAAGGATGACATCGAACCTAACAATGAAAAGTCTCAAGCTTTTGCTGCTAGGTCAAAGAAAAGGTTGGAAATTTGGAAGATTTGAATTTTGAACCTCGTTGAAAATACAACAACAATCAGCCACGTGGATGTCGAGACATGTCCAAAGTACAATACTTTGGGTGCAATGAATATGGAGATTTTAAAAGGGATTGTCCCAAGGATCCTCAAAACAGGAAGAACAATAAGAGGAAGGAAAGAAGTGAGCTCAAATTTCTAAAGAAAATGAAGAACCTGAAAAAAAACTGAAGATTGAAGATCATAAGGATCTCTATTATTGAAGAACTCTACCACTACTAGGTCTACTGGCAACTTGTTTTCTCTTTCTCTGAAAGATGGCAATTAGAGTAGCATATCCAGTTACATTTGTAGAAGAGTCTTGGACTTTTGCAAAATACAACATCATAGAAAGAAGCATATAGCATTGGAAGAATTAGAGTCTACATAGTCAGTTGCATTTTATTGGAAGTAGTCATCTAAACATCTAGCATGGCAAGGATAGAAGAATTTGGATCATCTAGCACTTCACAGTTCATGCAACAACTACATTGTATCATAGAAGCAGTCTTTTAGCAAAAAAGGACCACAAGGATCTCCTACAGTAACTGAACCATCTTTATAGAAAGTTTCTTCAGTGTATGGAAGAATCATAGTAACATGGCAGGAGTATATTCCACTAGAAGATCATGGAAGCAAGCATCAAAAACAATCTAAGGAATTTGAAGATAGTCGAGTTGTAGCGTGAAGGAAGGAATCTTATCACAGACATCATCTTCAATGAAAGTTAAAGAAGCAGTTCGTTCAGAAGGAAGTCAACTAGATGGTTGTATGAAAGGAAGAAAAAAATACTTGGAAGCATCAACATGACATGTCTTGATCAGGTTGGAAAGTCAAGTCTCTTCCATATGGTTATTTGATATATAGTAGCATGACAGATGGACAAAACACATGGTGATATCGATCAACATCCGATATGGTCTCTTGAAGAACAGAAGGTAGATAGTAATGACACCTTCAGAGGGAGCTAGAAGCACGAAGTAACTTTAAGGAACCTGCAATCTCAAATTTGAAGTAACAACACTTGTTTTGGCAATTCAAATGATGAGGAAAGATCTTTGGGATATGATATGACCCCCTAAAAGAATACATGGAAAAAGACATTATGAAGGTGAGAAAGGCAACAATTTGATATAGGAAGTCATGAGATAGTTTGTTGATCAGTTGATGTTATGATAGATTCGACACTGCTCTAGAATAAGTCTACTTTCCCCAAATAGATAAAGGGTTTGACAAGATACCTTTGATGACAAAGACACTACAAATGGTGGTTAATGGAAAGTGATGTAAATAGATGATGGCAAAAACCCTGTCACGAAGATAGATTTTGAAAGAGTTTGGCTTCGTAAAATGTTTAACATCCAGAAGGTTGAAACTCAGGTATAATGTGATGTGAGATAGGAGCCTTGCAACTACAACTAGATCTCCACAGAAGAACGGGTAGTTGATGATAGAGACAAGCTAAGGCTTGTGGTTATGTCTCCATGGTTGAGAGGGAGTAAGGATCTCCTCTCTGCTTGAGAGGGAGTGATGATGGACATTGTATTCTCCATGTGTCATGCACTAGGCCAAGACTAACAGTCGTAAGTATAGTGAAGGCACTGGTAGGGAGAATGGAGGATTAGATAAGCATCTGGGACCGATATTTCTTAAGGATTTGGGATCCAAGATAGAAATAGACCCGTGGACTGATACTCTTTGAGGATAGGACAAGGTATCCAAGAGAAGAGTAGTTGAAGAGGATCAATATCCTTTGAGGATTGGGAATCCAAGATAAGAATAGTCCTGTAAGGACATACCTAGTGAACATCCAGATGGGGTATGTTGTTGAAAATTGTAACTAGGTTCAGTCTTCATTTTGATGTAAACATGACATTGTATATTTTTTATAAAGAAAGAAATGAAAGAAAAAAAATTATGTTTTTGGAGTATGGGTTTCATACTCAAGTTTGAATCAAACGCATGTTCTTCATGCTTTTAGGTCTTCTAGGTCTTTCTAGGTCTTTCTAGGATAAAGAATACTATTGATCATGTGTCATTGTCCCATTTGGACTCATTATCATGAAGAACAATATTTATTTTATCTAGGCAAAGTCATGGATAACCCCAAGACCAAGTTGGCACAAGATCTAGATCAAGTCAACCTAAAGGAGGGCTATTCGACCCTCAAGAAAGGTTATAAATAGAAGGGAGCTCGACCTCATTTGGAGACACATCTCAAGCAAGTTCAATCTACAATAGCAAAGGAGAAGAAGAGTAGCCAGGAGGACGAAGAAGAAGAGTGGAAGTCAAAATTTTGTCAAGGAAGCCTTTTCTCTTGTTTCACTAGGGTTTGCGACACTACCAATTGCAAGAGGACAAAATTCTATAGCAGTTGCAGGGGGGTGAAATTGCAGGGCCGCAATTTTATTGCAAGGGTTGAAGTTGCAGTGGCAGCGAAGCAGTATCAAAGTTTTGGAAGTTGTATCAAGGAAGATCTTGCTGGGGGCTGGCTTGGGGCTTGGAGGGTTTGTTGGCTTTGGTCTTTGGGTCTTGGAAGTTTGTTTTGTAAGCATATTCTAAAGAAGAAGAGAAGCATTTTATGGGTTTTTCCCTTGGAGGGTTTTTCTCTGGCTTGGAGCCTATATCTTGTGTTCTCTATCTCTCTGTGATCTTCATTGTTTTGGTAATTACTTGATGAACAAATATAAAGAAGTAATAAAGAACAAAATATCATCATAAGTACTTATCATGATAAGGAAAATAAGTTATAATCTACAAGTCTTCATATTTTCCAACATGGTAACAGAGCTAAGGTGTAAGAAGGAGACTGAAGATCACATCTTTGTCAGCATTATGACAAGGGTTATAAGGAAGGGTTTCAAGGTTCTTGGAAATCTCACTAAATCTATCAAGAATTGTCTATTGAAGATCATCTCCAAGCACACAAAGTTAGTAAAATATAGAAGCTTGTTCTCTTCTTTATCTAGCACATTCAAGGACGAGAATGTATGGGTTATTGACAGTGGTGCCTCCAAACATATGACGGGAGAATGCAGTGAACTCCAAACCCTATCTAAGGGAAACTCATCTCACTCTATCGTACTTGGAGACAACAAGAGCTATCCAGTGAAAGGAATTGGATCTACATCATTGGAGCTTGAGTCAAGTGGAAGCATTCACCTTAACATCTTATATGTTCCAGGTTTGAAGAAAAACTTACTTTCTATTTCTTGTCTAGAGGAAAAAGGTGATAAAGTTTTTTTGGATGATGGCAAGGTTTTGGTTTGGGGTAAGCGCTCTAGTATTAATGAAGCAAGAGTGATTGGGATTTGTGAGGGGGCATTGTATAGACTCTACACACCTCCAACTCAAGCCCTAGTTCACTTAGAAGTGAGTCCTTCTGAACTATGGCATAGAAGGTATGGACACCTTCATTATAAGATTTTTCCATCTCTAAGTCAAATGGTCAATGGCATCCCTGAAATAAAGGAAGATCATGAAGTGATCTATAAGGGATGTGCTCTAGGCAAGAATGTAAAGAAACCATTTGCAAGTAGTCATACCAAATCTATGGAAATTTTAGATCTCGTACGCTCGGATGTTTGTGGACCTATGGTTGTAAAATCTCTTGGTGGGCTTCAGTATTATGTAATCTTCTTTGATGATTACTCAAGGAAGGTTTGGCTATATCTTCTCAAAACAAAGGACGAGGTATTCGAAACGTTTCAGGAGTTCAAGAATGAAGTGGAGAACCTAACTAAGAGAAAGATCAAAATTCTAAGGTCAGACAATGGTGGAGAATACACCTCCAAAGAGTTAATAGCTTTCTGCAAGGAAGCATGAATCAAGAGGGAGCTCATTGTTCCCTATAATCCTGAACAGAATGGTGTGGCAAAAAGGAAGAACTGTACTATTGAATAATGTGTCAGGTCTATGCTATGATCAAGATCTCCCTCAATTCCTATGGCGAGAGGCATGCATGACATCTATCTACTTAGAGAATTGAAGTCCTCACAGGATTCTTAACAACATGACTCTGAAAGAAGCATTTACATGAAAGAAGCCAAGTGTGGATTATCTTCGAATATTTAGGTGTCCTATGTATATTCATATACCCAAGGACAAGAGGAAGAAGTTGGATCCCACCAGTCTAAAGGGAATCTTTGTGGGATATAGCACTTCATCAAAAGCAAATAAAACCTATATAAAGGAGGATCGTCAAATTGAGGTAAGCAGGGATGTCATCTTTGATGAGAGCATAGCTGACAAGAAGTCAAGGGATGTTTCGGTTGACTCTGATGATGAAGAGATACCTATTTTTGAGGATATCTCTAGGGATAATGATGTTTAAGAACCAGGACTTGCTCAAGAAGATGTTGAAGGTCCTTGTGAGCCTATACAATAAGTAATTGTTCCAGAAAATTAGAAGTGGCTTGTTTGGTTAAAAACTACTCTTCAAGAAGTAGAAGGACATACAACATCAGGGACATCTAGGGGAAGTAAGGGACCAAAAAACAATGTTGCACGAAGTAGGGACGAAACAGGGACGTTTTTTGGAAGCGGGGACACGGAAGCGTCATGTTCCAAAAATCTAGGAAGCAAAGCGTCTACTATATATATATATATATATATTTGCATTTATACTCAAAACAAACATCCCAAATACCAAATTAGTTGTAGAAGAAATGAAAACATGCATATTTTTGCATAAATCAAGATAGATATAGCATCCATTGTACATTAATGATTAATTATTCGAGCATCAACCATCTAGAATCTAGATTCTTCTCCTCTTGTCTAGCCTTTGCCTCTACCTCGATTGTCTAGGGATCAGTGTTGTGAAAATCGCGATTAAATCGTGATTTTTACGTTTCGCCGATCAAATCGCGATTTTTATACGAAAAAATCGCCTAAATTTTTTTTTGCCGATTTTTACTGAAAAAATTGGGATCTTTTGAAAAAATCGTGGTGGGTCGGGGCAGCACGATTTTATAAGTTTTTTTTTGGTTTTTCAATTGCTCATTTGAAAGAAACAAATAATTTGTGAGTGGGGCAGCTTAATGATCAAGTCTAGGCCCTAGTATGGATATGCTATTCATGGTAATGTTAAATTCTTAAAGTAAAAGGATGAAAATGAAGATTAAGGAGAGAATGTCACTTTTACTTAAATTTTTAACATTACCATGAAATGACTCAGGATGTTTGAGAGTGGTTCCAGCCTCATTGGATCTCATATGGAGAAAGTAGAATTTTAGATTTCATTTAAAATCCAGCAGACTTATCAGTTTTTCAGGATTTCAGGATTGGGAGATTGTAATGTTTCTAGGTGACACCACCTGCCCGGGCTACCCTTGCCACCAGTAGAGGACGTGGTCTACCTCCTATAGCTCCTACTTCTAGTTCTTCAACTTCTAGAGCATAGCAAACTCCACTACCAACTCCACCAGCACCAACATCTACATCTAGAGCGGAAGGGAAAGCTGTGGCATTTTCTCACAAGAGGGGCAGAGGAAATCAATAGGATTAGACTTTAGTTATTTTCTTATGTGCTTGTAAGTTTTATTTGAACAATGAACATTGAATATTCAAGAATCAAGTCCAAGCATATCACATTCTAATTTCTAAATAGTAAATTCTGATTCTATTTATTTTTTTAAAGTGAACTATGAACTTTGAGAAGTAATTATATTTTAATTTGATTAGATAAGCTATACTTGGCATTATAGGATAAAAAACCATATTTTCGGTATATATATATATATAGATATATATATTTTATTAAATATATATAAAACGTGTCCCCCGTGTCCTGTCTCCAGGTCGCTGCGTTTCGTATTGAATACTTGTATTTATGTGTCCTCCGTGTCTCGTGTCCTCGTGTCATGTGACTTAGCCTCAATGCTTTCGCAACACACAAGAGAGCAACCACTGTAAATTCAATACACTTCCAGTGCAGAAGGATACACAATGATCCGCCTTAGAAATGTACCAGACCTCAAGATATATCACAGTTAATCGGATCAGCCCACTCTCAATAGAAAATCAGACTGTCGTAGCTATTGTTGGAGTAAGCCAGATCAGAATTGTCACAAGTCCACAAGATTCCAGTGAAGCACTTTAGGACTGTGAATCTGCCTTAGATATGCCACTTCAAAGCTCAACTGTTACAGCCTCTTTTTAATTATGTATCAGTCCTTAATCGGTCTTCAAATCTTTCACAAAATGTGAGCAATCATAACAGAATTCAATAACAAATTCAAATAATGAATGCAAGGCAAAGATATAATGTAGATTCAAAACAGACTTTAATAGCATGTATGTTAGCCACCAAATGATGAAGACAGACAAACTAATGACCAAGCCTTAATTCTGTTTTCAGATTTGCAAATTTAAAGGAAAATAAATAAATAAATACATATACAAGAAAATAAACTTTATACACAAAAGGACAAAAAGGGTTAGTAGAGTATGAGTACAACTCCACTCTTTGATCAATAGAAAAATAAGCTATATATTAGCAGATCTATTCAACATGCACAAATATAATTCAAATAGATGATGGAAATATTTTTTTATCGTGAGCAATAGCCAAAATCCCAGCAAATTAAATCGTTAGATAAGCCATGAAATTTAATCCGATGGGCTCTTGAGTTTTCCTGACTTGAGAGTGGGTTGGTCTCACCGAAGACTTCCACTCACGCCCAAGATCTGAATAGCTGAAGTCTCTACACACTTAGACTCAAATTATTAGATCAATAGAGGCATAGATAACAAAATAACCTTCAAAAGCTAGAGATTCCTGCTACATAAATGAAATTAAAATATTTCTGTAAAACCCATCAACTAATACAAGATACCTGCGTAAATAGTTGATCCAACAAATGGCTAAAGAAATAATAATTTATAAAATTTATTCAATAGAGTATTAAGCACATGATTCAAAAAAAAATTACCACAAGAAGCAGAAAAAGAACACCATCATGAATAAACCCCAAAGACTGCTTTATTATTTCCAGAAAAACATTATAGCGGCGGAGCTTGACTGAGAGCTTCTTTACAAAATTTTCGGTGTCAAATGAGGAGCAAACTGCAAAAAGCTTCCTTATATAGAAAAATAGAGAAATCTAGATCCCCATCAAATGGAAAACTGCGAGGTCCAAGACGTTGCACATTTTTTTCCAGATCCTGGATAATAACAACTACTTGGTACTTAATCCATGCCAAAAATAAATCTCGTCTCTTGATCTTGATGAAGAAATTCGAATTCCATAATAATTCCCTTTTTCATGGTCCAAAATTTATTATTTTGACCTTTTTTCCCAAAATAACATTTTTGACTTAATCACCGTGGTCCATAAGCTCATTTTTTGTTAAAAAATTGATTTTTTCCTTGATAAAGGACCTTGGAAATTGGACTTCTTTTGGACCCACGAATTTTCTTCAATTAACTGGACCCAGAAAATATAATTTTCTTGAAAAAATAAATATTTTCTGGCCCCAAAGAATTTCTTGTGATCTTTTCGCCTTGGAATTGGGTTTGTCAATTTAATTCTTCCTTGAAAATGACCACTTTCACCATTATTCATTTTTCCACTTGGAGATAATTTTATTTTCTCTCAATTTTAGTTTTTTGACCATTTTCTAGCTAATATTTTTGCCCTTTTTTGCCAAAAAACCAAAAATATATATATATATATATATATATATTATATTATTCTTTTACTCAAAATTAATTAATTTTTTGGCTTAGAATTCTTAATTTAATTTAGCCAGAAAAATTAATTAATTGACACTAAAAAGTATTAATAAATTTTTCCACCCTTAAATATTTTAGCCATGGTGTCTAAATATGAGGGACCATGCCCCGAAATATTTTTTATATCAAGATATTACAATTAATTCAACACTTGAAAGGGGAAAACACCTTTAATCATAGGCCTTTAATAATTTACCCAATTCTATGACACAATATGATCTAGTATAGACCAAGTGTGTTTGTAATAAAATAATTTAGCCAAATGTGCTTAATTATTCCAAAACATACTTTTACAAAAGACTCGATATAACACTAAGACTCACCTAAGATTTTGTCAACAAATTCCAGCCTAACTTTGGGATTTAAGTTGGAAGAAAAAATCTATCGATTATCCATGTTTAGAAACACACATAATTCGGTGAGGTTAACAAACTTCCTAGGATGAAATCCTTTGCCAAAATCAGAGGCTTACCTAGGTGTTGTTACATAATTAAATGTCATAATAGCATCATTTACAATAAACTTGCAGAATTTGGGTTTACAACTCTAATAACCTGACAAATGATTATGATGAATCCTGGATATTTGACTACTCGAACATGATGTAATTCCTTTGGGAGAATGTGTACTGCTATAGGGTAGTTGACACAGAGTGGTCAACACCTCCAAAAAAATCTGAAATTTCAAAAGCAACAGCAGCAGGGTAATTAAATTTCAATTTGGCAGCTCTATTATTTTACAACAGTGTCCAAAATTCCACAATTTGAATCTGTACGGATAGTAGCTTAGTTAAATTCCTGAAATTTAAACATGTACGACTGCAAATCAAATTTAAAAATAAAAATAAATATAAATATAAAAAAATCATAATGCAACTTTATAAGAAATCGTACGTTGTTCAAATTAAATGCCCAACAAATATTAAATTTAATACCATAAGACAGATCGTAGAAACAAAAATCCTTATGGACAGTCCAGCAATTAAGAAATCATACAACCATCTCAAAAATTACTTTGAAATTGTATAATGGTGGCTAAATATCGATGACAACACATCAATTAAAAAATCGTATGGCTGAATCGTAATTAGAAACATACAACTAATCATAATATGATTGAATGGTACAACAGAAGGTATATTTTTCAAATACAACAATCCCCGCAAAGAGAATGCAAAATTTTGTCCTAAAAGCCTTCCACAAGGTAATGGAGTTCCTATTGATATCACTATATTTGTATAAGAATTTATATCTCAGAAGTATAAAAAGCATACACTACTTGGGTTTTTTTTCGATTGTTTTATCACACAAACTCACACTTCTTGAGACAAGCTCCGAAAGCTCAAGTGAAATCCAAGTGAACTAAGAGGGAGGCCACTATCACCTCACCAATCCTCTTCTCACTTCAGGTCAGCTCTCCTCTTGCTCGAGGGAGGCTTCCCTGTTGGAAACACTGAGAAGGGGGGTGAATCAGTATTTCCCTTTACAATTGTTATTTTACCAGTTAAGATCTCTTAAAAGTAGAACACAAAACTATGTTGCAGGAAACATTGGAGAAGGATCCTTTTCCGGCCGAAAACGAAACGAAAACAAGGAAACTCGTACTGTACGACCTGGAAACTCATGTTCGGCCATACTGGCCCATTTCTTGAGGAGGAAACATGGCCAATACAACCGGAAACGCGTTTCTAGTCCGTATGGTGGAGTTTTCTCTTCTAGCTTGACTTTTTCTTGTATTTTTTTATTTTTATTTTTTTGCTTCCAATTTTTTATTGGGTGACTAAAATATCTTCTAGATGCCTCTCAAGTTATTAAAAAGAGGATTTTTTGAGTGGGGCAGCCTAATGTTCAAGCCTATGGCCCTAGTGTTGATATACAGTTCATGGTAATGTTAAATTCTTAAAGTAAAAGTGACATTCTCCTTTATTTTTCATTTTCATCCTTATGAAAAATAAAGGAGAATGTCACTTTTACTTAAATTTTTAACATTACCATGAAATGACTCGGGATGTTTGAGATTGGTTTCGCCCTCATTGGATTTCATATGGAGAAAGTAGAATTTTAGATCTCACTCAAAATCCAGCAGACTTATCTGTTTTTCAAGATTTCAGGATTGGGGGGATTGCAATGTTTCCATTGGATTTTGTCAGGTACTACGGTATGGAACTTGTATTTAATCAAGAGAACCAAGCCCTCTATGCAGGGGAGACTCCCAATAATCAAGAGCACGAAGGGTACTAGGGTATGGAACTTGTATTTAATCAAGAGCACTAAGGTTGTTCGACTATGTAGGAGGAGACTCCCAATCAAACACGAGACAAGAAATTAGAAATTTCTCGTGGCTGATTTTGGATATTGCTATTTTCATTATGTGATCATTCATGAGTAAATGTGATGTAAATTTAGAGACTTATAGTTTATGCATTGACAATTGACAATTTAATCATAATGTAATAAATTAGAATGTATCATATATGTTTTATGATTGCACATATTTCTTAAATGTCCTTATATATATATATATATATATATATATATATATATATATATATATATATATTGTGTTTCCCCGTTTCCAAAATTTGGGGGGGTCATGTTTCATACCCGTGCACATTTCGGAAACTCGTATCTCTTTCTCCATTTCGTGCAACTTAGACACAAAACGAACAACAAAAGAATAATTTTACTAACAATGATGACAAGGACTCCAATCCTTTTTACAATGAATCAAGTGCAATGATAGTTCAGGGCTCTAACCCTATATGAAACTCCAATCTTCAAATCAACCCAGCTCCAACCAGTACAGTGCCAAGCTCCAACTTGGTCTTTTGAAGGACTCCAATCCTCTCAACGATTCAAGCTCCAACCTAGTATTCCACAAGGCTCCAACCCTTACAATCTGCTTCAATTATTCAAAGTGGCTTTAGTGCTGCTTCAGGGCTTCCAATATATTCTTCAAAAAGTCCTAATAATACCTCCAAGATCACCTTCAACCATGGTTTATGTACAGCTCCAAGATCTACTTCATTAATTGCCTAGTATGTGTCTCCACAACTCTTCATATTTACAAAAAACAATTTTCTTCTAGGCTACTTCATTTGAGCTTCAACAATGTTGACCCTTAGATGACTTCTTCAAAAGGTTGTTTCAAATAAAGCTTCTTCAAAATAATTCAAAATGACTCCAAGACTTCTTGCTTCAAAGCTTCTTCAATTCTGCTCCAACACCAAATCTGCTTCAACAAATTTCCACAAGTAGGCTTCTACAAAGTCTATATTAGTTGCTTCAAAATATGTGCTCCAAGGTCTGCATTCAAGGTAAGTTTCAATAATTCTTCGAGAATTGCTCCATAGATTGGTCCAAAGACAATTACAAATGGCTTCAAGACTGATACATGATTACAGGGTCTATTCCAGAAATGACTACAAGGATAATTTCAAGACAGCACTTTAGATTCAAAGTCTGTTCAGAATATTAATTCCAAGAATTTTCCAAAATCTTCCCAAGAGAACACTTCAAAAGAAAAACAAAACTTCTTCGAGTATTACATCAAAATCTGGTCGAGGTAAGAGAAAGGCTCCAAAGTACTTTTAAATCTAGTGCAGAATACTACTACATGTCTGTCCTCAAATCTCTTCTACACTTTGCACCAACCTGTGCTCATGACCCGAGTCGATTCTTCAGTTCGAGCTATAACAATTAATGAGGGCCGATGTTACAGTTTAGAGGGATGAAATTACAGTCCAATTTAGCCTCAGGACTATGTCTTTCCACAGGTCCGAATTTATCCTTTTTTATAGAGCCGAATTTTCCCTTACCTCAAATCTGAGGTATAGTAGGTCTGCCCCAGGTTCAGCTCTGCAACTGGAGTGAGCTCTGTCCAGATCTGAGTTCTGTTCCCAAGTGAGCACAGGTCGAGGTTTTCTTCTTGTCAAAAGTCTGCAATAACAGTCCACGGGTCTAAGTATCACAAATTTGAGCAGTCTTGTTCACAGAATCAATGATGTATTTCAAAACCCGAACGACAAAAAAAATCCAAAACAAAATTTGTCCAAAATAATTATCTTCAAATTTTTGTCCTTCTTTGCCTCTTTTAGCACATCAAATTGGAACTTTTCTCTTTGTACTTGACTGAATTGCTTTCCAAAACGATGACCTTAGTTTGGTATTTATAGTTGTCTGTGTATATGAACAGATTCGTCTTTTCATTGAAGCCGACTTGTATAAGTAGGCTTAGGTTGGCTAAACACATTAATTTTCACCTTCAAAAAGTCATATCTCTCTAACTATAAGGAGTTAGAGGACGTATGAATACATGTTGGAAAGGGCTTGATGCCCTCTGCAAGTGATGCAAGAATCATTGCAATATAATGTGTCTAAGGTGACAAAATATTTTTTCTTTTATGACAGTTAAGTTTAATATTTTGACTAGTCAAGGGTTTAGAGATTTACGACAGCCTTTAGGATTTTATGTGCATGGGATTAGGGTATGATTATTTAGAATAGGGCTTTAGGATATGGACCTATTAAGATTAGGGCATAGGGGTATAAGAATTGATTTATTAATAAGGAACAAGGACTATGAACAAGGATTAGGGTTTCAGTAGGACTAGGGAGGTAGGGATGACATCATGGGACATGAACTAGAGTGATAAGGCTTTTCAACAAGGCTAGCTTTAAAGGATTTCATCATCTTAATGGACCTAGGGCAGCTTTTTCATCATAGACCTAGGACTTCATTGAATGAATGAATCATGTTAGGATTTCATTGTTCTTTAATTAGAGCTTAACAATGTTAGGGCATAACATCTAGGGTTTCATCATGTACTTCATATGTCATCATGGAAGGAGCTCCTTCATTTATTCATTGCTAGGCCATGCTTCGAAAATCTAAGGCTTGCCATCATATAGGTAGGGATTTCTTGCACATAGGATCTTATCTAAGGCAAGCTACCAAGGATGTCATCTTATTGACATCAATGACAACTTTATCCAACAATCTCCCCCTTTGTCATTGATGGCAATACTCTCCCACTTTCAATATTTTCTCCCCCTTCGACATCAATGGCAACTTCTTCATATGCTACTCCCCCTGTCATTGTGCTACTTTCTTTGGCATTGTGCTACTCCCCTTGACATTGTGTCGCTCCCCCTAGCATTGTGTTCGACTTCTTATCATAAAGTTGCTTCCACTATCCTAGAGTTTGACTTGTGCTCCTCCTAACAGTATGCATGGTCTTCTTTTTGATGCCCTTAAACTGATCAACAACACATATCAATGCTTTGAGCATTCAAGGCATTTTCAACATGATTTTTTTCTCGTATAACCTGCTTCCTTCTCCAAACTTTTATGAACTCTTTTTCCTTTCTTGATTGAGAACTCTTTAGATTGTTTGGCACTTCATTTTGCAATCTCGAGCTATATGTCCAACATTATGGCATTTCAAGTATTCAATTTTGTACATGACTGATGGAGCATAATTTCTATAGTTGTGCACATTGCAGTATCTTCTTGCAACTTTCCTTCTGTGGAACTGATTGGAATCCTCATAAATGTCCTTGTTATATGTCATGCAATCCTTTGCCATGTGACCAAAATTTGAACGAGTAACAATAGCCAAAAAATATAGTTTGATGCCTAGCACTGAGAATTGCCTTTGTGATTCTCTGAAATTGTTCTGCCTTGAGGTTCTTTGATGATATTTATTGCTACTTACAACATCAATATTTCTTCTTAGAGCAAAGGATCTTCCAACGTTATGTTGACTCCTTTCCTCGCTTTTGTTGGAGCTAGGGATACAACTTTCACGCTTCTCCATATTCTTGTCCATAGAGGTATCAAGGTTTGCACCACTTTTGCTAAAAGACTCACCTGCATATCCAAGACTAGATTTATCAAGAGGGGATCTTTGATGACTAAGGATGTCATACAAAACTTGAAAATTCTTCAAGTTCTTGTTCAACTGATAAACCTATTTTCTTAGAGAGACAATCTCTTCTTTTATTTCTTCGCAATCTTCATCTTTCCTTGCTAGTTGATTCACCATTTCTTCCTTCATCCTTGTTACTTCACATGTTTGTACTTTGAGAGAGATGCTCATCCATTTCCTTTAACTGACATGTCATTATTTTCTTTTCCTTTTCTGCTTCATCAACTTGTCAAATTAGGAGGAACAATTCTTCCATTAAATTCTCAAATTCAACTCCTTGCATCTGTTTCGCTTCTTCTAGTTGAGATTTTAGGAAGGAGACTGCTTCATTATACTAGCCAATTTCTACTTCAGCTTTGCTCAATTATTAAGATCTTTTTTTAAGAAGATTTGCCAAATTATCTTACTTTCTTTGTGCTTTGTCTAATTGATTTGTCATGGATATGACTTCTTCATGATGTCTCTTCTTGTTTTGCTGCAATTCTTCCTTAAGTTTGTTGAGATCCTCATCCCTTCCTTGTATTTGATGCTTTAAAAGAACAATTTCCTTCTTTGTCTTGTCAAGATCATGATTGACATCTTGTACTTGCTTTTTGAGTTCAACATTTTCCTTTTTCAAATTGCTTCTCTTCTAGGGTAGCTACAAGCTTTGTCTTGAGATTTATTTTAATCTCAACTTCAGAGATCTCTTCATTATCTTCCTTTATGCAATTTGTGCCCTCATATTTGCTTTCAATTGCGTTCTCTGGTTGATATTTGTGCTAGTTGCCATCATCTTATTGATTAGAGGTCACAACCATCAATCCTTTTGAATGAAGCTCTTGAAGATCTTCCCAAAGCTCTTTTGTTGATGAACATTTCCTCACTTTGACCTTTATAGGATTTGGTAGGCCACTCAAGATAGCTTTAATAGCTATTGCATTATGTTCCTTGGACTCTTCTTCCAATATGCTTTCGATAACCACAGATTCCCAAACCTCAAATCCTTGAGCCATTAAAAATTTCTTCATTCTTACCTTCCATATTTCAAAGCTTCCATTAAATATAGGAGCTTTGCACATCTGATTGTCCTCTGATTTCTTGAATGAGGATGATACATCTTCAAAGGGTTTGGAGCTTTTCTTCCTTGACTTTGCCATTTGTGTTCTAAGGATCTACCTTCCAGCTGCTAGGCTCAGACTGGAGCTATTGGCTCTGATGTGTTGAGAAATCCAATAAGGTGGCAAGTTAATTGATTTCTCTTATTATGACATTATCTTGTGATGTTTCATTATTAGCTTTTTTCTTTCAATTTATCTTATTCTTATCATCAAGACTAACACCAATCAATAAACAGAAGAGGACACGAGATGTAGGCACGCAGCCAGGGCAAAACCCCTACGTAGGGGAAAACCCAATCAAGAATTCTTCCTTCAGTAGATTCAAAACAAAATTGAGATGGCCGAGACTCTCATAACCTAGACCAAAGACTTATTCCATCCATCAAGTCAACCTTGTCAAATTATACTTCAATTCTTAATCTTGTATTCAATATTTCATTCTTCAATACTTTGCAAACACGGTCTTCTTGTGCTTCTATTTTGTGGCAGCTTTCTCATGCTTACATAAGCCTCGTTGTAAGCCTTGTGACAACCTTCTCATATTTTGATCCTGTGACATTCTTACCATACTTCGATTCCGTGGTAGGCTTCTTATATTTTGGTCATGTGGCATCCTTACCTTGCTTCCTATTACCACTCAAACTAGCAGGGGATCCTAGAGGAGCACTTGCTAGGTCAAGAGCAACAATGAAGCTAAAGCCCACTGTCACCACAGCTAAAGCTTCCTATTCTTTACGGACTTTCACCGATGGGAGGAGCCCTGATATATAGAGAATCACTTATAAAAGATAGATCAACTAAGATGGGTGTGAAGTGATCTCGGGGACCCTTTCCTAGGGGAGGCTCAAGAATGGGACTTGCTTCTTTTTTAAGCAAGGTACAAAGCTCTATAGGAGATGGAGGTGAGGATTTAAGGGCTGGGTTGAGGGGATATGACTTGTAAAGGAGTTTCCCAATCCCTAAAATCCTTACTAGACTTGGTATCCCAAGAGTTTCTTGAAGACTTGACTTTTCAAAGGTATGGGACCACACAGGACTAAGTGGACCCGGCCTCGGTTAAGGGGAGGGAGTTTAGCAACCAATGATGATCTTAACCCAGACAAGGAAGGGGAAAGGATCAAAACAAGAATTTCCACTAAAGGTATCAAATGGATCCTATGAGGTACTAGCCTAGGGAACATCAGGGCAAAGTTTGATCTCAGAGCTAGGGCTTGGGATTTCTCACAATCCCACCATCGGAATTTGTTCAAATTTGGAGGAGACCTTGAGGACACACCAGTGCAATAGAGGCTAGGAGATCAAACTTTTTACAAAACAAATATGATTTTGACTTTAAATAAAAATCCTAAAGCCTACAATGGAGGTTTGACCTATGATAATTGACCCAAGCATGAAACCCATGCTTTAACAAGTCAACTTAATTAATAATAAAATTTCTTCTTCATTCTTTTGATAGATATATTTCATTATGACTCAAGTACAATTATGAAAACCGAACCTAGTTACATTCTTCAACACTCCCTCTTAACTAGGGAGGTATTCATACTTACATATATCTATAGAGGTACATGGAAGATCTCAAAATACATTATCTACGAAGAGTTTAGGCACACTCAGTGCCACGAACTAGATTCCTGACCAAGGCAATCTATCCGTGTGGAACTAAGATGGACTAAAGCTTTCAACCAATCTAGGTACCATCAGGCTTACTTGCTAACCATCAATCCAAGGATCTAGGTGTGTATCCAAGGTCAGAGCTCCATGACCAACACCACCCTCCCTCTTTGGGATCTAGACATCAATACATATGTCGGCTAGATGTCCTCCCAGGCATTTTACACAATGCCTCAACACATCAAATCTCTCTAACCTCAAGCATGTTTTTCAAGAACATTGAGATATTTACCTAAACAATCGCAACCCCAATTAGTAACAACCTTTCAAATACTCATGAGTAAACACAAACCTTCGGGATCTTCTGACTTCTTGATGCTGCCTCACAATTCATCACAGTAAGACTTTGAGGCTTCCCAAACAAATCTTGACAAAAGTTTCCTCAATCATTCAGCTTCCTTTCCTACTTCACATGCAGCAACCAAGTCTAGCTTTCCTTCTTTCAACAGCACCTCAATATTAATTCTCCAATTTCTTCTTCAAGGTATCCATACATTATGACTATAATATGCCCTCCCTCTCAACTTGGGAGATATACCCTATCTTTTATCTAGGTTCCTTCTTAACTTAGGGAGATCAACTTCTTTCAATGACATCAAAGAATCTTTCATGGCTTCCATCCTTCTTATCTTCATCATCATCATTCACATATATTCCTTTATCATGCTTATCAAATCGACAAACATCTTCAACATCTTGAAGATTATGTACCTGCACAACTTAGACAGCAAGTACAACCAAATACATACATATAGAAGCATGTAATTAACTATATTAGAATCATATAATAATGGAAGCATTAGACTTTAGACAACAAATACCTAAACATAATTACGTTCATAACAAGAGACATATACTTTTATACTTCGACTACTTGCACGAGTTAGGTTATAACCCTTAGATCACATCAGTAACTTAATCAAGATATCAGTCTCACTATATCTAGGGCCTCAATATTTCTTCCAGATATATGACATACTCTACTATAATATATTGTAAACCCTAGAAGCAATTCATACAAGTATAGTTCTACAATGCATCTAACAACTTTAGAATTTATATGTTAGACTTCTACTAGGATTTAATGCAAACCCTAGATTCCATACACTAATCAAAACCAACCTCAACACAATCTAAGACTTCAACCAACCGATTTGTAAACCCTAGATTTCATCTTTGAGATACTAAGCCTTAGATGTCAACAAATAAAGAAAAAGCACAGCGTAATCTAAGGTTTCAATGATATGACAAACTTCTACTAGGGTTTGTTGTAAACCCTAGACTCATCATCATAATCATATCCTAGAATATCACACTTTTACTAGGGCTTAGTTATAAACCCTAGAACAATGAGCATTAACAATAAGGTTAGCACATATACACATCTAGGATGCACAAGCATATCATAACAACATATATCAGGTGAACCCAAGACAAAAATATCCACACATTAAAGTTAGACATATTCCAATTAGGCTAGGGCTTCGATCAGACGAAGAAACATATACTTAGGGTTTCATTCCTAGGAAATCATAAGGGTCTTGCTTATAAACCCTACCAAACTCTAGAGATCTATGGTTTCAATACATAACACAGCGAACCCTAACTTTTCCAAAAACTCTAAGGGTCTAGGATATTAACACATGGACATTATCATCAACCCTAAAAGATTGGGGTTTCCATAATAGTACCAAAACTCTAAACATGACACCATCAAAACCCCAAACATCAAAAGAATAATATTCCATTAGTAACCCTAAGCAGACTAGGGTATTCACATTAGCATAGACATACCCTTAGGTTAGGGATTTACAGAGAACCTTTTTAGGGTTTCACAAGAATGATTAAATGTATAGAGGGTAGATTTATCTAATGATTAATCACCCTTATCAAGAATCGTTATGATTCATAGATCCTAGACAATACAATATTAGTAACGTAAACTCCAAAAGATAATGAGTGTACCTTATATGTTAAGAGAATTTTATATAGTGTGTAGTCAAAGACGTACCTAGATATGTTCCTTTTATAGACCTTATAAGGTATCTTTTATTGAGGTGCTCTCCTTGAATGCTTTCATAGTTTGTTCTTTTGTGAGTCCAAAGAACCAACTTTATTTATACCTACAACGTTTATTAACAAGTACAACCAAAATATGCAAGCACAGTAGTATGATGACCATCTAGGATTTCTGTTATTTTTACGAGATGTTGAATACTACCACTTATTGAGTCAAAATCTAAATCTTATAATGAATTGCCATATATCCTAGATATTATGGATTAGGAACAAAAGTATATGTACTATTTTGTTACAAAGAGAACTTCACAGATTCTAAGAATAACTAAAAGTAGTCATGCCATACATACTTCGAGTCTGACATACCTTTGTCTTTTGATCGTCGTTTAAGCGTGTTTCTCTTTTCTAAAGACAGATTGTTAGATAATTATAAGGAGCAATGTTAGTATTTACTTGTATTTGGATGAGGACTTCTTTCATAAACTGAGGAACATTATCTTTACTGCTGCCATCATGACATTTGTATCCTTCTATGATAATAATGGAGAAGTTGCTACAGGTTCCAAAGGATTTCTATTGATGCATATTGCTTCTTTGATATTTTAATGACTTCTTTCTTTCTTCAATATGTTCTTAGATTCTTTATCCTTTATCACAGTGATCATGTCTCCATTGGAGGTGGTTGAACCTTGTAGTAATGATTATATTCTTGTACTTTCTTTGGACCTTTTCTATGCCTTCTTGAAACGGGAGATCGGACCTCAAGAATTAGTGTTTTCCTTTAGTTGTCTTCAATGTATAGGTCAAGGAGTAATTGTATTTCCTTCTTTCCAATAAGGTGATCTTCAACCTTCTTCTACCATAGCTCTGATCCCATGTTGAGAAATCCAATAGGGTGGCAAGTTAATTGATTTCTCATATTATGACATTATCTTGTGACGTTTCATTATTAGTTTTCTTTTTTCAATTTATCTTATTCTTATCATCAAGACTAATGTCAATCAATAAATAAAAGATGACACGAGATATAGGCACGCAGCTACGAAAAAACCCCTATGTAGGGGAAAACCCAGTCAAGAATTCTTCCTTCCTTTAATAGATTCAATACAAAGTTGAGATGACCAAGACCCTTATAACCTAGACTAAACACTCCCTCCAGCAAGTCATCCTTGTTTATTCTTCAGTTGAGTTTTGTGAGTAATATTTCATTCTTCAATCTTTTCTTAATGCCTCATTCCTGTAACAATGTGATGACCCTTGGCATATTTCGGTATTATGCTTTAGTCCTACAATAAGATCATGTTTCAGTCATGTAGTGGTAGAATACATTCTTCAATATACTTCGGTCATGATTCAGTTCTGAGACAGCCTTCTCATGCTACGATCTTTATCATACTTTGATCTATGGAGGCCTTCATCCTTACCATGCCTTAGCCTACGGCAGCCTTCTCAAGTGACATAATAATTCGGTCTTGAAACATAGTTACACTTCAGTTATGTATTGGTATAGTAGTGGGTTCGACTTCGGTTTTGTAGTGGCCCAAAGATTTGGTTTCTGAGACAGCCCATTAAGCATCTTAAACTTCAGTAGCAATGACACTTCGGCTTCCTTAAAACTTCGAGTTCTTCTTCACTGTAACTTCATTGAATTCCCTTACTAAGATTCACTGAACTTCCTCACTTAAATCATCAAACTCCTTTTCTGAAATTTTCATACTTGTATCACTGTTCTGTTGAGCAAAGTTTACCCTCCTATTTATAGTTGTCTCCCACTATAAAATAAGTTGACCTGTGTTTGTTTGAGAAGCCGACTTGTAGAGTATTTGTTTGGAGGTTGATTGATGGAGGAGTCCTTTGACAAAAAAAAATTGACTTCGACTTTAAATAAAAATCCTAAAGCCTACAAAGGACGCCTGACCTATGACAATTGACCCAATCTTGAAACCCGTGCTTTAACAAGTCAATTTAATTAATAATAAAATTTATTTTTCATTCTTTTGATAAATATATTTCATTGTGACTCAAGTACAATTATGAAGACTAAACCTAGTTAGATTCTTCCACAAATTCATCACAACAAATCTGATCAAATTATACTTAAAATTTGAAGTCTATAATATGAGGTTATTTTCCTTAGACTTCTAAATTTATTAAGTTATTGTTTTCGTGCATGCAATATATAAAATGTGAAAAATAGAGAGCAGTCAAAAAATATAATCACTCACAACCATAATAATACAAGATATGGTCTACGAAGCCCTTACGAAAGAAAATCCCTCTAGAAGGTGAGGTTGCTTTGTTCTCTTTCTCTAACTGGAAATGGATGCGAGTACAAAGGAGTGAGACCCATGGCTAGTGGGTTGCTACAAAACACAAACCCTCTTTGTTTGGTCTCTCCCTATCCACCCAACTACTATGTCCATATATGGAACAAAATGCACTCATATAGAATGGAACCCCCTTTCCTCCAAGTGGTTTGGTTATAACACAATCCAATAGCCAACTAGTGTTTATGATTGACTCTTTCAACCCTTAAGTAGAGTTACAATATTGACTCTTTTATAGTCTTATTCATCGTGATCATGTGGCTAGCCCCTTTTTCATGAGTAATGGGGGTTGACATGGCATCCTCTTGAATCATAGTGGTCAAAATAGAAAGATCAACTTCTAGGTGGCATAACTTTTGCATATTGACTCCGTTTGGGGTCTTTCTTGCACCATTGGAAAGGTATCTAAGTGTAGAATAGCAATAGGGGATGTGGTGCTTAAGTGGCAAAGTTTTACCCCCAAAAAATATCATTTAATGCCTCAAACTGTTTTTCAAAGGCTTCAGACCCAACTCGCCAAACTGTGACCCATCACTTATGAGCATATTCCTCCAAATTTTCTACTCTGATAGCATCCAGATGGATGTCAAATAATATAATGATCCAATCCATATCAATAAAGGATCTCCATAACCATTTCTTCACTCCACTAGCATACACAATCATTTAGCAACGCATAATCAACCCAAGCAAATAGAAACAAAAGTTACACAAGATTGAATGGTGAGCATGTGCTTCAAGATTTGATGTTAAAATCTAAAATAGCACTTATATATCTCATTATCCGCGTGATTATTTCCTAATATCTCCCTAAATGTACAAATGAGCCGTCTATTTGTACACAATTCATCTTCTAGAGGTATCCACTATAATATAATAGACTATATGGGCTACCATAACTAACTTCCTAAAAGAAAGCCATGAAGTCAAATAAAGGACTAGTTTTGGGCAATAATGACTAAAACAACTCCACAAAGGTGCCATTAAGCCTTACAACAAAAGCTACATCACATAGGTTGCCAATAGGCATTATTACGCATCCTAACATCCCCCCTCAATACTGATTAGGGGCACAATACAAAATTGAAAATACATCAAGAAGAGAGGAGGAAGGTGACATTACATCAACTTCTCTCACCCTAAGCATAGATCTTTAATTTCATGAATTTTACCTATATTAAACATTTGATGAAGATGGATGCTACCTCTTACACAAGATCTCTAAGGTAATGAACTTCTAGTTGCACATGATCTTTGCATGAAAATTGATATTCTTTTCCAACTAAATTGCACTCTAGTTGTCACATCTAAATTATGCAACATTCCTTTGAGCAAGACCGAGATCATACAAGACATTCCTAATTCATATTACTTCCTTTCATGCTTCCTTTGTTGCTTTATATTCAACCTCATTTATTGGAGCAAAAGACAGACATGCATCTCATTTTCAGAAGTGCCATTTACTATGTGATCAGAGGATGCTAGTAATGCTAGCGCTATCTATATAGGAACTTGAGGAACTCTCCCTCCATTTTCTTCCAATATCGCAACTAGAGATGCTTGCCTCTCTTCATGAGAGAGATATTCAACAACAAATCTCAATTCATACATGCCCCACACTACCCTATAGGAGGATCACCTCATACTTTCATGGATAGTAGTGATATTAGTAGACAAATTCGAATTTGAATATAATTCAATACAAATATGTAGAAATTTGTGTCTAGTTTGAAGCCCAACACAATTTTATGTTTCGCATGGTTTAATGTGTGAAAATTCTATTACTGCAGCAACTAATTTTTTTACCTACTTATTTTCCAATAAGTTATTTACGAAATCCCTTCAGTAAATATTAAAATAAATACTGCTGCAAATATCACACCATTATACAAAAATAAATACATGCACAAGAATCAAACACATCAACACAATTATTTTTGGACAATTGTCCCCGAAAAAACCCAATGCAGGAAAACAGTGTAGCAAAGGTTGATTTTATTAATCAGCTTTTCTTGAGTACAACTAGGGTGCCAAACTGGCTCACCCAACAGAGATAAATCTTCTAGCATTTCTACTAGGCTCAGCGTCAGTCCAGCTAGACTCTGTGGAGCTCCCAGACCCTCTGTGTCAGCACTCTGCCTCACTGTGTCAACACTTGGCCTCTCTGCATCACCCATGCAGGCCCTCCAATCACTGCGCAGTCCAGCTGCCTCTGTGTCTTTCTGAGTGGCTCTACGTCTGCCTCTCTGATCTCTGCGTTGGTCCTCTGGCATTGTCCCTGCCTCTCTGTTATGTACTCACTACCTCTTGTTGTAACCCAGTCTTCTAGTTCGAGTTTCTCAGCAGGCTCTGCTCCAGAAATTGCACTGACTAGTCTCCCTTAGTGTATCTCCAACTGACCCTCAAGTCTTCTCTTATACTTTTCCTGTTGATGAATCAACGAGCGAGATTAAGTCCCTAATCAACGACTAAGATTAAAATCAACTTGATCCTTATCTTTTAGAAGCTTCTCATCCTTATCTTTATTAATACGCATTAATATTTTTATTTTCCTAAGTTGAGACTTAGGAACTCATTAAAAATATTAATTATTTTAATAACTCTTCATCTGGATGAAATTTTCCAAAACGATTTCTAGTTCTTGGAGATCTCATGTGCTTTAGCCTCTCCACCAATTTTCATGGCTAGAGCACATCCGCTGCTACCCCAAATCGACACTTCCTCTTAGCGAGGAATGTGCTCTAGTAATGCTCCACCACTGAACATCACCCTGATCATCCTGCACCGATACATGTGCTGATGTTTGGCCTGCTGCCTAACAGCCTACCACTACCACTGCTACATCTGTACTATAGCTCCCTCTGCATCCCTGATGTTGTTGGTCCTCCTTCCCATCACTGCATTTGCACTACAACTCTCTCAAATGCTGCATCATGTTGCTCATAGCATTGCAACACCTGATACTTATCGATTTCTATTACTGAAATTGATTCTTTACCATCCCCATCTTCTCCTTGAAATAAGTGAACTTGGTTCTTCCAAGGGTCGTAGTAAGGATGTCTGCCACCTGTTTTCCTGTAGGAGTGTGACTCACTGCACAGCTCCTCGTTGGACACAGCCTCTGACAAAGTGACACTGAATATCAATGTGCTTTGACCAATCATGAAATACTGGATTCTCAGAGAGCTTGATGCAACTCTGATTATCACACATGATCCTGGTCACTTCCATCCTTCTTCTGAACAAGTTTACAAGCAATTTTCTAAGCCATATGGCTTCGCACGAAGCTGTGCTAGTGGCCATATATTTTGCTTCGACTGAGTCAGAGCTACGGATTTTTGTTTCCCACTGCACCAAGAGGTCACTCCCGATCCAATGTTGAAACAGTACCTAGAGGTACTTTTCCGATCTACTGAACTTCCTGCCCAATCTGCATCAGTAAACACACTCAATCTGATATCATTTCTTCTGGTGTACAAGAGTCCATAATCGACTATTCCCTATATATATCTGAGAACATGTTTGGTTGTTGCCCAATGCGCCCTCTTCGGTTCCACCATGAATTGACTGAGGGTGTTGACAACATAACAAATGTCTGGCCTGGTATTGACCAGATACATCAGGGACCCTACGAGCTGCCTGTATAAGGTGGGATCAACATCCTTGTCTTCTGATGCATCAATTTTCTTCCAGTTGGTGATCATTGGAGTAGCCATAGGCCTATAGTCCTGCACCCTAAATCTCTTCAAAATTTATGTAGCATATCTCCCTTATCCAAGGAAGATCTCCCCTTTTACTGCCAAACTTCCAACCCCAAGAAATAATGCATCTGTCCAAAAATCCTTCAAGTCGAATTCTGTGGCTAGATTCTTCTTGCAGTCCTCGATGAGCCTAGATGATCTTGCCAGGAAGAGATCATCCACATATAATACTAGGATTAGAGGCTCATTCTCTACAACCAAATAGTAGAAATTTGGATCTGCGTCACTCTTGACGAACCCCATCTTCTAAAAGTAGCCATCAATTCGACCATCCCACACTCTAGGTGCCTGTTTGAGCCCATACAAGGCTTTCTTCAATCTACATACATGAGACTTCTTCTCATGTGTCTCAAAGCCTTCTGGCTATTCAATGTATACTTTCTCTTCTATTACCCCATTCAAGAATGTCGTTTTGACATCCATCTGATGAATCTCCCATCCCATCTGTGCTGCAAGAGATATCACGATTCTAATAAGATGTATACCTGACTATTGGGGCGAAGGTATCTTCGTAGTCAATTCCTTCCCTCTGAGCATACCCCTTAGCCACAAACATGGCTTTGTATTTTTCCACACTACCGTCTGCAGCGTATTTAATCTTGTAGATCCATCTCGAACCTACCATCAATCTGTCTTGAGACCTAGGCAAACATCGTTCACCATTATAGAGTTGTATTCCTCTACCATCGCATCCATCCAAACTTGATGTTGAGCGGCCTCCTGAAAACTGGAAGGCTCCCCATCCTAAGCTACTAAGGCCTGATATCTATCTGGCTGTCTTCGCTCCCTTTTATTGTTTCTTGTTGCACCGATGAAATCTTTTGCATCCCGCAGAATCTGTCGAAGTTCCCCGCTCGTTCTTCCTCTGGTAGCAGGTGCATCTGTTAGCTCCTCCTCTTCCTATGATTCTTCCTGTTCTGAGGGAGAATTCTTGGCTTCCATTGGTTGAAGTGGTTTGACCAATGACTCATCTTTTGACTGCTCCTCGGAAGGCATTTCTCGAGACTTTTTGAAGGCCCTATCTTCCATGAACTTCACATCTCGTCGAACTACTACCTTCCTGCTCCCTGGAAGATAGATTCTAGATGCCTTAGTGTTCTCGTTATATCCCACTAGATATCCTTTCTCTGCGTTTTGATCTAACTTCTTCCTTTTCTCCTTGAGTATACGGCAATATGCTAAACTCCCAAATACCTTGAAATGGCTAACTTCAGGTGTCTTCCCCGTGAAGACTTTCTTTGGAGTAATCTTGCCCAATGCCCTATGAGGAATTCTATTCTAGACATAGACTGTCGTGTTGCATGCTTCTACCCACAAGAATTTTGGCATATCCTGATCATACATCATGGCCCTAGCTACTTCCACGATAGTCCTGTTCTTCCTTTCTGCTACTCCATTATGCTCCGGATTGTAAGGAGTTGTCCACTCTCTTCTGATGCACTCCCTAGTGCAAAAATCAATGAAGTCCTTATCAACATATTCTCCACCATTGTCTGAGCACAAAACTTTTATTTTCTTCCCTGTCAGATTCTCCACTAGAGCCTTGAACTCTTTGAATCAACAGAAAACCTCATCCTTGGTTTTTAGAAAATAAATCCAAGTTTTCCTAGAGTGGTCATCAATGAAGGTGACGAAGTATTCAGCACCACTAAGAGCTTTAGTGGACATTGGTCCACAGATATCTAAGTGTATCAATCCTAGTACACTCTTGGCCCTGTTTTTACTTCTAGGAAATGTTGCTTTGGCATACTTGCCCAGAGCACATCCTCTGCATACATCATCTCGTTCTATACTAAGATCTGGAACCCCTGTTACAGTTTTCCTGAGATTCTCAAATCCCCATGGTGCAAATCTCCCATTCTTCTATGCCATAGTTCATTCAAATCCTTGTCTCCATTACTGCCTATCAGTGCCATTGGTGATTCTAGCTGTAACTTGTACAACTTGTTACTTATGATTCTGATCTGCACTTTCTTTTTCCAACTCGAGTGTTTGACGTATATTTTCTCCTTAACGAAGAAAACATCATAGCCCTTGCTTTGAAGTTGTGATACAGAAAGTAAGTTCATCCCCAGTCCTAGCACTTGCAACACATTGGTAGCACGGAACCGCTCTCCCATTTGTGTTTGAAAAACTATGGTACCCTTCCCTACTGGAGTACACTTGCCTTATTCCCCATGGTGATCTGAATATTCATCCTTTCCTCCTAATAAACTGAGAAATATTCCCGGATTCCTGTCATATGCCAAGAGGCTCCACTATCTATATACCATACCTGTGATGATGCAAAGCTTGTCACACAAGCAACTTCTTCCAATCTGGAAGCCAGCATAGAGAAATCGAAATTACTATCTCTTGTGCAATTTTCTGAAAATTCGCACGAGTCTCCTGATGTAGATGCCTCTGCATCATGATTTCGACCCATAATTGATTTTCCCTTCCTGTCTCTGATTCCTTGCTCTGATACCATGTGAAAATTCTATTACTGCAGCAACTGATTTATTTTACCTACTTATTTTCCAATAAGTTATTTACAAAATCCCTTCAATAAATATTAAAATAAATTATGTTGCAGATATCAAACCATTATACAAAAACAAATACATGCACAAGAATCAAACAAATGAACACAGTTGTTTTCGGACAATTGTCCCCGGAAAAACCTAATGCGGGAAAACCGGTGCAACAGAGGTGGATTTTATTAATCAGCTTTTCTTAATTACAACTAGGGTGCCAAACTGGCTCACCCAATAGAGATAAATCCTCCGGCGTTTCTCCTAGGCTCAGCATCAGTCCAGCTAGCCTTTGTGTAGCTCCCAAACCCTCTGTGTTAGCACTCTGCCTCATTGCGTCAGCACTTGGCCTCTCTGCGTCACCCACGCAGGCCCTCCAGTCACTGCGTAGTCCAGCTGCCTCTGTGTCTTTCTGAGTGGCTCTAAGCTTGCCTCTCTGATCTTTGCGTTGGTCCTACGACAATGTCCCTGCCTCTTTGTTACGTACTCCCTACCGCTTGCTGCAATCCAGTCTTCTAGTTCGAATTTTTCAGCAGGCCCTGCTCCAGAAATCGAACTGACTGGTCTCCCTCAATGTATCTCCAACTAACCCTCAAGTCTTCTCTTATACTTTTCCTTTTGATGAATCGACGGTCGAGATTAAGTCCCTAATCAACGACTAAGATTAAAATCAACTTGATCCTTATCTTTAGAAGCTTCTCGTCCTTATCTTTATTAATACCCATTAATATTTTTATTTTCCTGAGTTCAGACTTAGGTGCTCATTAAAAATATTAATTATTTTAATAGCTCTTCATCCGGATGAAATTTTCCAAAACGATCTCTGGGTCTTGGAGATCTCATGTGCTTTAGCCTCTCCACTAAATTTCATGGCTAGAGCACATCTGGTGCTACCCCAAATCAACATAATGCCCAAACCCATCACGAAATACGAGATTGATAATTTACATAAAACATTAGAGCTACTCTACCATATTCTTTTGAATAGCTAACACACTAAATAAAATAGCAAGCACACACCATATTAGACACAATGTTTTTTGGTCAAATTGACCCTGGAAAAAACCCATTACCTCTTGGGGAAAACCAATTCTGAAAGGAGGCTTTATTTTTTTTTGTTGCTTTAAGGAATTTTTACAACAAAATGCAACAAGAGATACAACTTTACACAACAACTATTATTTAAAGGTACTTATATCCCTTTAAATTCTATTGCAACCTCCTTGAGATTCGAGCCAAAGGTTTTTGCTCCAATTCTGGAATCTTAGAACCACTATCAAATCTATACCTAAAAATTACATATCTTCAGAACTGCCTTCCTTTGCTGTCAGCCTTAAGTTTGGTGTCAAATGTCCCTTCTCTGCCTCAACTTGTGAGTTTTTATGTCACCAACAGACCTCCTTAAATGCGGCCAGGGAACAGTGACTATGGCAGTATTTAAATGGTACGAACTGCCCTTCTCCTCCACGAGAAACTTGCTGAGAATCACTCTCAAACTTACCACACCAGCACAGACTTTAGAACTAATAACTCGACCTACAAAAACTTTAAGATTTTGCCTACAAACCCCTTAATATTCGGCTTGCAAACCTTCTTAATCTTAGCCTTGAACCTCCTTGAATCTCTGCCTGGAACCTATCACAAATTTCTAGGACTATTTGCCATAATTTCTCTGGTGCAAAACTCGGGAATCTCTCTTTCCTACTGTACGTTTTCTCTCCTTGAGCAGACTCGAGTTCCTCTCCTTTCCTCTCTCATTCTCCTCTTTCCTTTGAGAAGAAGCCATTAGAATTAGAGTGACACATCCTTTTTCCCTTCTGTCTCTTTGAAAAAGATGGAAACCCTATCCCTAAGATCTAATGGCTGATAGTTAATCTCAAGCCATTAGATCAATGGATAGGATCAACGCCCCGTTTAACCGCTCATACATGTGGTCCCCTTCTTTTCAAAAGACTTCCTAGTACTTTTAATGTTTTGTACCTTGGTGCACTTTTTCACATAAAGTAACTTTTAAAACATAATTCACTTTAATATTATAAAGTGAACTTTAGTACTTTACTCATAAAGTCACTTTTAGACACATGGGACTTTAATAATTTAAAATACATGGTACAACTCCAAATAAAAAATACTTAACATAAATAATTTCATAATGTCACTTAGACAAAAGGATATTAAGTGTATTCCTAGGCCAAAAGAATAAACCTCGGATTCACTTCCTTGGTACCATTTTCTCAACACTCCCTCTTACCAAGTTGTTTCCCATCACTCCATCCTTGTCCCTGAAGTGAATATGCTCTCTCCTTGATACCATCCCGTCACTTGCTACTCCAGCCACGTCATCACCCAACCTCTCAGGTGATCTGCTCCCCCTCGGTATAGTGGTATGTCCATCCTAAATGAGCCAACATGAATCATAGAGAGATGTCTTTGTATTTAGGCTGACATGATATTATTTGGATAAGTCAATTTGATGAGGATTCTTTCAGCAGCAAGGAGACTTTGACTTGATGGAGGAGTCTTCACAAATTGACTTTGACAATAACCTGAAGCCTACAATGGAGGCTTGACCTATATATTTGACCCAAGCATGAAACCCATGCTTTAACAAATCAACTAAAATAATAATATAGTTCTTTTTGCTTTCATTTGACAAATATATTACATTTTGACTTCAAGTACAATTATGAAGACCGAACCTAGTTACATTCTTCAACACTCCCTCTTAACTAGGGAGGTATTCATATTTACATATAATCAAAGAGGTACATGGAATATCTCAAAACACATCATCTACGAAGAAGCTTAGGCACTGCGATGCCATGGACTAGATTCCTGACCAGGGCAATCTATCCATTGGTCTCTCAACAATTTAGGCTCCACAATACCACGGACTAGATTCCTAACCAGGGAAATCTATCCGGGTGAAACTAAGATGGACTCAAGCTTTCAGCCTCTCTAGGTACCATCAGGTTACTTGGTAACCATCAACCCAGGGACCTAGGTGCATATCCATGGTCAGAGCTCTATGACCCACGCCACCCTCCCTACTTTAGGACCTAGACATCAACACAAAGTGTCGGCCAGATATCCTCTCAGGCAATGCTTCACTCACAAAGCCTCAACACTCCTTGATCCAACAGATCGAGGACAACCAATCTCTCCCAATCAAACTGATTGATAACCAGCATGCTAACAAGACCTTCGAAAGATTCACCTGTACAAACACAACCCCAATCAATAATATACTTTCACATATTCATAAATAAACACAAACCTTCGGGGTGTCTCTGATGTTTCTTCTTAACACAGTAGGCCTATCAACCAAATCTTTGACAGAAGATATTTTTCTTTTCATACAGCAACATATTCTTCAAACTTCATTCTCGCAATACAACTATACTCTCCTTCTCAACCAGGGAGATTTTTCTCTATCCAGGCTCCCTCATAAACTTAGGGAGATCTCTTTTACCCAGGCTCCCTCTTAGCCTAGGGAAATCAACGTCTTCTTTTCAACATCAGAGAATCTTTCTTGGCTTCCATCCATCTTATCAGAGTTATCATCACTTACATCAACTTTACTTGTGATCATCTTCACCATCTTGAAGATTATGTACCTCCACAACTTAGATAGCAAGTACAACCAAATCTATAGAGGCATGAAGTTAGTCATATGGAAGCATTTCAACTTTATATATATCGGATACCCAAATAAGAGATACATTCTCTTCAACATTTTGTTAAGGACTTTGTCATAAACCCTAGACTAACAACTTTCATTATATCTAAGGTTTCAATGTTTCTAACAATGGTATACCCTACTACAACATATAGCAAACCCTAGAAACAATTCAAAAATAGATCTACAAAGCACCTTTCAGAATTCATATGTTAGATTTCTCACTAGGATTTTATGTAAACCCTAGAATTCATACATGATCTCAAAATCAATTACAATTTACAGCTTAACAACATGAATAGCTTTTACTAGGGTTTTATGTACAGCCTGGATTTCACACTTACACAAACTCAACAATCACTATATAAATTTATAGATTCCAGATTGTCATATCACATGTATTAGAGAATTTAACTATTACTAGGGTTTAGCTGCAAAACTGTAGATTTACCAAACAGCATCATCCTAGAACATCAAACTCATACAAGGGCTTAGATTAAATCCTAAGACTTACGACCAACAATAATTAGGTCAACACATATATGTAGGAATTCATCATCAATCATAAGCATAACATATGTCAGGCAATATTAACACATTAGACATATACCGACCTAGACCAAGCTAGGGTTTTAACCAAATGAACACATACCTAGGGTTTTATTCCTAGGATTTTATTCTAAAGACATAACAAGGGTTTTGCTTATAAGCTCAACCAGACCCTAAGGATTTAGGGTTTCCAAGCAAAGCAAACCCTACTATGCCAAAACTTCAAGGGTTCAAGATTTCAAACAACACCATTTCAACCTTAACAGGTTAGGGTTTTTATGATCATACCAAAACCCCAAACATGACATCATCAACAAAAACTTCAAATAACATTTTCCAGAACCCTAAGCAGCTTTAGGGTTTCAAACATTAACATTAGCATACCCTTAGGTTAGGGGTTTCCAGAGAACCTATTTAGGGTTCTATAAAGTCAATTAAGAATACGACGGGGGTAGATTCATCAAGGATGAATCACCCAAAAGAAGAATCATTATGATTCAATATTGTTGAACACAACGATGTTAGTAATAGATTATCAAATGAATAAACATTTATTATAAAGAAATCAATGTTTTGTAGTTTAAGGCATACCTTTGTTCCTTGACAAACCTTGTCTTGGGATGTCCTCTTCCATACTCCTTGAGGATATAGCACATGTTTTCCAACAAACCTTGGAAGGATTCCTTGAAGTGTCTACTTTGTACTAAGCCAAGGTCTTTTATACCTATAATACATACTTACAAGCAAAACATGTGATACCAAGAACATGATTTAATTTCTCAAATTAGATTTCCTACATAACCGTGAAGGATGGAATCCTATGAAAACATTGAAAAGTTATTCCTTCTTTAATCAAGGATTTTTGCTTGGAATCCTAGATTATTTGTAATCCCTTGAGGAAGAGGATTAAGGGTTTTAATATGTTATCTAGAGAGTACACTCTTTATCCTAGACTAGTTAGAAACAAGGATTATATGAACCATAATAGAAATTCAAACGCATATGTACCTTGTGAATTACGTGCCTTTGATTTTATTAGACTTGTTGCAAGTGCATCTTGTTGAGTATGGAATACTTACTTGATTTTCTTAAGTTGGTTCCTTGTGTTTGTACTTGATAGATCTCCATAAGTAGTTGTACCAAGTTCCATCCTTTCAACAAGTGGAAGACAGAGTATTTTTACTGCTTTGACCTTATCATTGTAATATCACTGAGACTTCATTTATGTGGTGGCATCAAGACATTCTTACTATGTTGACACCGAAACCTTCTCACCGTAGTGACACCAAATCATTCATATTGTGGTGGCACCGAACTCCTTTTCTCTATAGTTACACCACGACAATGATATTGTAGTAACACTCAAACTGTGATAGCACTGATTCTTAATACACATCTAATTTGAAACTTCCTTACTGTAATTGCACCAAGAGTATTCCTCTAATATCCGAACTTTATTTCAGAGATAATCTAAGCTTATGCTTCTCTGTGGAATGTGAGGTTCTATCACTTAATTCCGTTGAAGTTTTCCCTGCAAAGTATAGCGAAGTCGCATTTTATTGTATTGTGACTATTCGAGACTTGACTGACCCAATTGTTGTGGAGCGAGGTATAACCCTCGTTTTTAAGCTGACTTGATCTTCAATACACATAGAACCTTTCTCTGAGAATACTTCAAAGATTGTACAAGTGGTCTTCAAACTGCCTTTAACCATGACCATAGCTCTGATACCATGTTGAGAAATCCATAGAGGTGGCAGTTAAATGATTTCTCTTGTTATGACATTATCTTGTGATGTTATTCATTATTATTATTAGCTCTTTGAATTATCTTTTCTTATCATCAAGACTAATGCCAAGCAACAAATAAAAGAGAACACAAGATGTAGGCATGCTGCCAGGGCAAAACCCCTCTCTAAGGGAAATCCCAGTCAAAATTCTTCCTTTAGTAGATTCAAGATGAGACGACAAAGACCCTTACAACTTAGATTCGAACTACCTCCATCAAGTCATCCTCCTTTCACTATGTTTGCATACCATGATCCATGTCACTGTGTTAACTCTAATTTCTTGCCACTTTGTTGCACCGAAACTTCATCATTGAAATAGCACCAAGATATCAACATTGTCATTACATAGAGACCTCCCCCTGTAGTTGCATTGTGACCTTCTCCCTATGATAGCATTGAGACTTTCTCACTGTGGTAACACCGAACTAAAGTAGCATCGAACTGTGGGAGCATACCACTGCACTGTGGGAGCATAATAACAAACTGTGAGTGCATGGGAGCATAACACCTAACTATGGGAGCATCACAAGAACTGTGGTTATACCAAAATCATATGAGTTCATCCCTTTAATGCCACCGAAACTCTGAAATGCCTTGCCCGAACTTGTTTCTGAGATCATTGAAGTTTTGTCTTGAGATCACCGAAATTCTCCACAAAGATCACCGAAACTTCTCTGAAATTCGAGTTTGTGTGATGGTATAATGCGAAGATCATAGGCTTGTATATATAATGGTATGTCCATCCTAAATGAGCCGACACGAATCATAAAGAGATGTGTCTTCGTATTTAGGCCAACATGATATTATTTGAGGTAAATCGACTTGATGAGTATTCTTTCAATAGCAAGGAGACTTTCACTTGATGGAGGAGTCTTCAAAAATTGACTTTGGCAATAACCTAAAGCCTACGATGGAGGTTTGACCTACATATTTGACCCAAGACTGAAACCCATGCTTTAACAAGTCAATTAAAATAATAATAAAATTCTTTTTGCTTTCTTTTGACAAATATATTACATTTTTACTTCAAGTACAATTATGAAGACCGAACCTAGTTACATTCTTCAACAAGGAGTATATCCTTTCAGAGGGAGTCATTGCCACCTTTGAGAGTGACGGAGATCCTATATGTACCAAGTCTGAGGAGGAACCTGATATCTCTTCCTTGCATTGAGGACAGAGGATATGTTGTGGTGTTTTAAGATCGACAGGTATTGATGTATCTCAAGGGATCTAGCATGGCATTTGCTAGAGTGACTAGTGTTCCTGAGGGGAGACTTTACATATTTATGTTTCAGCCTACCAGGACCGTGAGGAGGTCACAAGAGGGTGATTGTGTAGAGCAGCGAGCTCCTGAGCAAGGGAGCACACTACAGATTTCAAGTACACAGGTTACAGGTTCACTACAGTCCACAGGGGTATCTTCATCAAGATCACAGGTTCCAGGGGATGGAGATGAGGTTCCCACACTTGTATAGGAAGCTTCCTTAGGGAAGAGGAAGTCGAGAAGGCTTTTTGGTACCTTGAAGGAAGCACATGAGTCAGTGAGGGAGAGTAAACCATTAGTGAGGTTGGATGGTGATGTAGCGAGAGCATGGTTTCAAAAACCGACCGGCTTGAACCGAAAACTAGTCAAACCGGTCAATTCCTTGGACGATTGGGTCAACCGGACAAAAAGTTTGGATCAATGGCCTAATTTGCCCAAAATCCACAAAAATTGGCCCTAACCGATCTGTTTAGGATGGAACCGGCCAATTTATGGTCAAACCAATCGGTTCTGTCCTAAACTGGTCAGTTCATTGCCAAAGCCACGGCGGACCCCCACGGCGTAGTTTAGGAATCTTCCTAGGCATTTTGGAGGGAAATTAAGGGTTGTTTCCCTCCAAAAACACCCTCTCCAAGCCTTTAAAAGGAGCTCACCCCCCTCATTTACCTCACACATCTCATTTGGAGTTTTTGTGAGTTTGATTGGGAGCTTGGAGAGTGTTGAGTTTTTGCTGGAATAGTCATCTTGAAGGCTTGGAGTTGGAGTTGGAGTTTGAACTATTTTGGAGATAGTTTGGAGCTATTAGTAGAGTTGGCATCTTCAAGAGGATTCTAAGGAAGTTATAGTTTGCATTTCTGGGTAAGGATTTTAACATGAAAAATTCCTCATTTCACTGTTGTCCATGTATTAAATTTTTTTATGTGTTCTATGCAACCAAATATCTATTTATATGCTATCAAATTTTGTAGGCTACATATGCATTTTTTTTCCTAAATTTATCTTAGCTTTTCAATCTTTTTAGCTGCAATTATTTTTAAATGGAAAATTTCTTTGCAAATTTTAATTATTTCAAGCCAACATGGCTCCAAAAGCCAAGGACACTACATGGGCTCATTGTGATGTGATTGATGGAAAAATGATATGCAAATTTTGCAATAAACCTATTGGAGGTGGGGGTATTCTCAAATTGAAACAAGACTTGGCTGGGATAAGAGGCCAAGTAAAGCCATGTTAAGTACCAAATGAAGTGTTAGATCCTGTTAGGGCAGAATACCTTTCCAAGCTTCAAAAGTTTGAGAAGAATAAGGATAGGTAGAAGGCCATCCAAGATGAAATTTCAAGAAAGAGGGAAATATTAGAAGCCATGAAAAAAATTAGGTATGATGATATGAGATTCAAGACTCCTCTTCTATCCCTTCCACCAATGACCCCTTTCACTATGTTCCTCCTGCTCTTGGCCAAAAATCTAAAAGAACAAAGAGAACAAACATCTAGAGTTATTTCTCATCCTCTACCACCACTGCCTCTGTTAATCCCACTTCGTCTCAGCCAAGTCCTCAACCCACTTTGGATTAACATTGGAAAAAACAATGCAAAGAAACTTCTTATCAATACATTGTTAGATGGTGGTATGACGCAGATATCCCATTTAATGTTGTTTGCTCAACTTATTACCAAGCTATGTGGGACTTTGTTATAGCTGCAGGAAAGGGCTTCAAAGGCCATACTATGCATGACTTGAGGGGAGCTCTTTTACAAAAAGAGATTCCTTCCATTGATGAGTATTTGGCTGAGTATAGAGAGTCATGGCTCAAAATAGGTTGTTCCATGATGTCAGATGGATGGACCGATGGAAAGAACTGCACTATCATTAATTTCCTTGTTTCTTTCCCACAAGGAACCATGTTTTTTAGATATGTTGATGCATCTAATAAGGTGAAGGATGCAACCTTTCTATTTGAGCTTTTGGATGAGATTATTCAAGAAGTGGGGGAGTAGAATGTTGTGCGGGTCATCACAGATAATGCCTCAAACTATGTTCTTGCTAAAAAGATGTTTGAGTCCAAATATAAGACCATATTTTGGACTCCATGTGTTGCACATTGAATAGACCTCATGCTTGAGGATATAAGCAAAGTGGAGTGGGTAAAAAACACTGTAAAATATGTCAAGTGCATTACAAAATATATCCACAACCACTCATGGGTGTTGAGCCTAATGAGGAAAAACACTGGGGGAAAAGAGCTTGTTAGGCCTGCAACAACGAGATTTGCAACTCACTTCCTCACATTGCAATGTCTCAATTCTCAACAAAAAAACCTACAAAAAATGTATTCTTCTAATGATTGGACTGAATCTCAGTGGGCTCGTAGACAAGATGGCAAAGACACCAAAAAGAAAGTTTTTGGCAATTATTTTTGGAAAAGGTCTGCAGAGCTTGTGAAAATTATTGAGCCCCTAGTTAAGATGTTAAGGATGGTGCACGGAGAAAATTTGGCCATGGGCTACATTTATGAGGCTATGGATCAGGCAAAGGAGCAGATACGGGCAGCTTACAAGGATAGGTTAGCTAAATACGGTCGTATATGAGAGATCATTGAGAACAAATAGAACAATCAACTCCATCGTCCTATACATGCAGTTCGTTATTTTTTGAACCCAAAGTATCATTATAAAGCTCGGCTAGAAGATCTGCAGGATGGGGAGGTCAGAGATGGATTGATTGATTGCTTGGAGCGCATGGTCCCTATCCATGCAGACCAGTTGGAAACACATAAACAACTTACTCTTTTCAATATGGCAGCTAGTACCTTCGGAAAAAAAATTGGCAAAGATGGCAAAGAGATGTGGATCAACCAGGTAATCAATTCCAATTTGTTTTTCTTTTCAAGTTAAATTGTTTACAAATTTACAATTCAAATAATCTATAAATACTTGTAATTTGTAAATAAGTAATGAAATGAACTAAGTTACTAATTAATGCATTTTTCTTTGCAGCATATTGGTGGGAGTCATTTGGCGGCCAATGTCCTCAATTGCAAAAGTTTGCAATTAGATTCCTCAGTCAAACTTGCAATGCTTCAGGTTGTGAGCGCAATTGCTCTGTTTTTTAGTGGATACACACGAAGAAGAGAAACCTTTTGGAACAAAAACAGTTAAATGATCTTGTCTTCGTGCAATACAACCTTCGACTAAGGCGGAACCAAATGATGAACAAAACGCCTGATCTAGATCCAATTGTGTTGGACGATATTGATCCAACATAAGAATGGGTGGAGGAGACTGAAGATCCTGCGTTTGATGATGATTTTGATATTGACAAGGCATTGGGGGGATAAAGCAGATTTGGTAGCGCCATCAGAACCAAGATTAGTAGTTGCATCAAGAAAAGGCAACAACCAATGGAAGGCACTAGTCGTGCAGCTCAACCAACCCGTGCTTCCATTAGGTCCACTTCTATTGTTATTGGTGGCAGTGCTACTATTGAGGTTGTAGATGAGGCGGAGGCATCCTCAGACTTTGAACCAGATGATGTTTATGTAGCTCCTGATGATGATCTTGTGTCTAGTAGTGGTGATAAATTTGATGATTGATCATCTGTAGACTTGTAGTCTTGTAGTAGGCCAATGTCCTCATAGCTTGTAGCATTGTTTTTGGAATTTATAGGCCATTTAGAGCCTCATTGCTTATGTATTTTGTCGATGACATATATTGCACTCGGTGCCATTTTAATATATTCACCCTTACATGGTATATAGATGAGCAAACTTTGCATATTTTGTCTCTATTGGCTTGGAATCATGGTTTTAAATCTTAAAAATAGTTTTTTTCATTAAAAAATAATTATTTAATGTATTTTTTAAAAAACCGGTTCATTGAGATTTGACCAATCTCAGTTTGACCAGTTCTGGTTTGAAAATCGGTTTAACCGATGAACCGGTCCAGTCACCGGTTCCGGGTTTTAAAACTATGGGCCGCGAGAGTAGTAGGTGACAGTATGGTACCAAGGGGTGAGCATATTCACTTAGATAAAATTGGAGTAGTGGGAAACAACTTCCTTGGCAAGAGGAAGTGTTGAGAAAAATGGTACCAAGGAAGTGTTTTCTAGTGCATTGGCCTTTTTCCCTAGGAAAACATTTTAATTGTCATGTGACATTATGAGTTATATTAATGTCATGGAGTAAAGTCACTTTATGAAGTGGTTCATGTACTAGGTACTTTTTAATAAAGTCACTTTATGTTTTAAAAGTTATTTTATGGAGAAAAAGTACAAAGTGTCTTTTATTATTAAAGTCACTTTATAATTTCATGTTATGAGAAAAAAAGTGCACAAGGTACAAGACTTTAATTGGTGACTAGGATTTCATTAATTAAAGGGGGGCACAGGAGAGAGGGGGTCAAGTGGGGGACTTGATCTCATCCATTGATCTTATGGGCTAAGATTTAATCTCAGCCCTTGATCAATAGGGTTAGGTTTTCCTACTCTAATGAGAGACTCCACTGTTTTTTTCTTCATGAGCAACACTGGAGAAGAGGAGAAGGGAGAGAAGAGAGAAGGAGATTTGTTGAAGGAGAAGAGACTACACAGCAGCTAGGAGAGACCATTAGCAGCTCAAATCCCAAGGAAATGAAACCTGCATTTCAAGGTTGAACAGTGGCACACAGGCCGAGGAGATTTAGACAGTTGAACTGCCCACAAATCAAGGCACAGCAGTGTAGTTTCAGTGTGATGACACATTTTCCAGCACTGAAACTGAGATTCTCAGCACGAGTTTCAAGGGAGTTCTAGCAGCACGAAATTTGAGGAGGCCATATTTATTGCAGGCTATTACTTCACTGATTTGGAGGCAGTCTCTCGGCATAAAAATTGAGGAGAGATTCCTCGTTTGACAGCGTTGTTTTCAAGGAAGAAATCTGTGGTAGAAGGCCCGAAATTCTAGGAGGAATTTCTGGGCTGTGGCACACAGTTCGAGGAGCAAGGATAGCTGGACTGTGCACATGTTTCAAGGACAATGGCACTATTTCCTAGACAGAAGCAGGGAGAGATAAGTACCCTGTGTTTGCATTTAATGCTGTAATAATTTTCCTAAGAAAGCAAATAAAATCTTCCTTTCACTGGTTTTCCCTTTGTGGGTTTTTCCAGGGTCATTGGACTAAAAACTTTGTGTGTGTGCTTGTCTCTATTTGTCATATCAGCTAAAAAGTCAAAGAGTAGAGTAGTCTTTTACGTTTCAAGTTAAATGCCAGATTAACATATATGTGTTATGTTGAGTTTGGGCATTAAACCTCATGCAAAAGCTTGAAACTGGGTTGGGGCTACAGCATTCAAAAGTTTTCTACAGAGGACCTTGCCATGTGATCCTGGGAAGAGCATAGTCTACACGTTCTAACACATCAAATACACAACAAATATATATGAGGAGCATGGTTTACACATACTAACACAGCAATTATACACCAGATATATATGAGGAGCGCAGTTCCTAAGAATAATGATAATGATGAGTAGCAGGTGCAGCTCTTAGGAAATGGGATAATATCATCTAATAAACCCAGAAGGTAACAATATTATATAATCATACATAACTATGTGTGTCAATAATTATCAGCCATTCCCTATGTGGGACAAATCCGCACGTAACGTTGATCCAAACAAATGATCATTTACATTGGCTGGAGGATCAATACAAAGGGAATAGGCTAGTGACTAACAATTGACCCAGCGAACAAGAAAACCTAATTGGTATAACCAACATTTCTCACAGGATTGAACTTTCAGGACCTGACCTTCACATAGATCAGGGGAGTGAATTAACCTGCCTGCCTTAAGTGAGTGAGCATGGTGAAGAAGGCCTTCTGGCTCGAGTGATCTTGCCTTCTAGCTCAGGTAAGTGATGTGAAAAGTTGCATGCACTATGCTCTTCCAACTAAAAACTAAGTCCTGCTCTTCTACGACAACCTGGAAGCTATTTTACCAGAAATAGGTAATGATAAACGGATGGGAATGTAAACAGAAACGAGGCTTGCAGATTTTAGGGAATAAGAAATGTTAACACCCCTAGCGACTCTCAGCCCCCCCTTATGGACATAAAATTATTTAATAATGTACTAATGCCATCTCGACATGGGGACGGAACAAAATACAGGAACAGGAGCCAAACAAGAAAAGGGTCTCCTGGTCAAGTTTATGGTAACATATCTTAAAGTGCTTGTGAGATTCTTTCAGCAGATTTTCTGAAAATTTATGAAACCATATACTTCTATAAGCTACAAAAAATTATGGGATTTGTTTGGCCATGGAATCCTGGATCTAGACTTCAATTATCATAAATTAAAATTAAGCACGCCCCCACATAACTATCATACAGAATTGAGACTTGTCGAGAGAATAGGTCTTCAAATAACCTGGGGGAAGAAGTTGGAGACATCACAGCCCTGCGACATGAGAGCGAGGAGGCGCTTCAATGCCTCGGCTTTCTCCGCATCGAACTTGCTGTCAAGGAGTGATTCAATGTTTGCATCCTGAGGATCGTCATAGAGATGAGCATCGCTGCCCATTCTGAATACCATGCTTGAAGCCTTGGAAAAGTTGGCTGATGTTGTTGTTGTAAACTGAGGGAACATGCCCGCCTACACCTTATGGCCTGAATATGATTGGATAAATCTCCAATGCCCACTTAAATGATAAAATCGATCAATTTCAGTTACCCGCGAGCTCGGATGCTTGATTTGCTCTACGGCATCTGCTATCATCCGTGGCTCAAATAAATCAATTGCCAATTAATCCATGAAACTTTCCCCCAGTCGCGAGCGTGAGCTGAAATCAGGAAGACGAATAAATTTCAGAAGTGCACGTCATATGCAGTGTGCCTTTTTCATGCTGAACTCTTTTTTCTTTAAACCATGTATGTAGTCCGCACCAAAACCTGTGCTGACCTTCACCCTTCCAAATACCTCGACAAAACGAGAAGGAAACTAATTTTAACCCTTCAAAATACAACGCTCACTTATTTTTTCCTTTGCAGTAAAAGATATCATTTCTTTTTTATCAGAATTTGGTTGTTAATTGAGAGTGAGACCATATTCTTCATTTATTGTTGGTTGATTCAATGTTATTATTTAAAAAATGCATATCATTTTAAATGTTTTAAAAAATGTATATTATTTTAAATGTTGAGGGGTAATTTGTAAAATGAGGAGAGCTTTATTTGTGTTTATCTGGTTATTGATTTATTTTTATGAATTTAAAGAAGATGAATGTTGTAGTTGTAAGTCTGGTTTATAAAGAAGACACTCTATTTTCATATATTTAAGGAAGACAAGTTGATAGCTAATTAAAAGTAGTTTTAAGTCTTGTGTATGTCTTAAAAAAACAACATTTTAATCAATATCAAGTATTTTTAGATTTTATTCTAAGATCAAAAGGTGTTTTCATTCTAAAAAAATATTTATAGGAAAGTTAATGTCCCTTATGGTCAACAAAGTGGCAACCTCTAGTAGGGTCATGTTCTTTCTAGTAGCATTTACGTTAATCCCACACTGTTGGCATTGTTATGTTCGCATTGATGTCAATCTCATTGATGACAATCACAGGATGAGATGATTGTCAATATTGGCATTGTGGAGATAGTTTGCAATTGAGTGTGTTTCCTGCTCAATTGGAGCTTGGTCAGTGTGGAGCCTTGATAAGAGTATTGATAGGTGGTGTTGCCTAGCTAAGGCCAATAATGGAGGTTATACCTTTACAGGCATGTTTGCCGTAATGCTTCAACTCAAATGAGAAAACTAGGTGTTTCACTATTTAGTCCTCTCATAGACCTTTCCAATGGTATATAACACTTAGCAAAACTCCCAAAGGTTGATGAGAAACCAAGTTTTGGATTTCGGTCAGGTTTAGCAATGAAAAATCTGGAACACTCGAACTTATCCGAGAATCCAGACCATCTGAGCTGCAAGAAGATTAGTGCGCAACTAAAAAAGGCTAATACCAAACTTAGTTAGATCCATTGAACTCATCCAAGGATGCAGGACATCCAGACTGGAGAAAGTAATCTAGGACTTGGAAGAAATTTAGGACATCCGGTGCTCCATGCATTATGCAGATTTATAAATGCTCAAATCTGGATTCTGTTATAATTATGTATTTTTCTTGGTTTCACACTAAAACATGAATCTAGGCATCTGACCCTTGGAAAACTTCACACAAGAAAACTCGAAAAACATCTGGATGACAAATTATTGATCTCTATGATTATGTGGCTAATGAAGTGGTGTACATGTGGCTCGACAGATGATGTGGCAACCAGTTGGCAGGACAGGTCAACACGATGGTGACATGAACAGTGACATGACGTAGCAGGTGACATGTGGCATGTTGATTTGGCACTTTTGGGTGCCCAAGTGGCCCTTTATTGGTTGACATGTGGCACCACTCATAAGGTAACACATGGCATGAATAAATCATCACAAAGTTCTGCTCCTCGATTGTGGATGGCGCAATTGACAAAAGGTGTTATACGAGAATTGGTTCGTTAATAGACACAATCCCACATTGTGTCACTGAGGGTTTAAACCAAGTGTTTCATGAAGACTTGGTGCGATGGTGTAGTGACACGGTTGATGGAGGCGTGAGACTGAAATAATTTCATTAACAAACATGCAATTTCACATCCTACCATAGAGGTTTTAAGTCAAGGGTTTACAAAGACTTGGTGAAGGATGGCGCAATTGATAGAGTGTGTGGGGCATAAATCATTACATTATTTAACACAAATTTTCCCATCGTGATGCAAAAGGTTTAGATTAAAGTGTTTTAGATAGAGTTGGGCAAAGGCATGATTAGTGCGACTAGAAAATTTGTATAGCACTTGAAGTATGGTGAATGAAATGAATTCAACACCCTCAACTTTTTCGAATCACGAAGAAAAATATCAAAAAACACCACACCTAGTCTCTCTTCCATACCAGAGACATTTCATAGACATGTCGCAGAGAGACGATGTGGCACACTTACGAAGATATATGTGGCAGACTAGTGGTAATGACGTGGCTAAGAGATGGCATGGCACACTTAAAATGTGACACATGGCAAGTGGAATTAGCCCTATTGGGTGGGAAAGTGGCCTATTTCTAAGTGACACATGGCACCACTCAAAAGATGCCATGTGGTAGGATAGCAATAGCATGATGTCAACACGTAAGAGGCCTCGGATGGTTAGGACACATTTTTGAGGACTCAATCTAATGCGCAGAGTGCTAAGGGTTGAGGCACAACACTAATAAAATTTGGCATTTTGAGCGGCAAATTTAGTGAAGAGACAGTTATGACTGTGTGGACTTAGTCTAGTTGATATACTCAATAAAAGTCATTTTCCAAGTATAAAATCAATTGTTTGATGCCCATCGTATTTGAGGCACATAGTCTACAAAAGAAAAGTATGTATTTATCAAATTTTGGTTATCCCTTTGGAAATTTGAGGCCGAAGCACCAAAATGAGAAAAAACAAAATAAAGGCAAACGTACAAGAGATTAAAGTTGAGGTGAAAGAAAATATAAGTTGTTCCAATGGAGAGTTGTGTTGGTGAAAGGGTTGAGATTGATAAGGCCATCTTGAGGAAAAATAAAAACTAAAGCTAAGGCAGCATGAAGATAGGGAACGAGCACCATTGATTCACATTATCTCGTTGGAGAAACGAAGAGACCAGCAAATTTTAGACGATGTGAAACTGAAACAATTTGACTTCTAATGAATGTGAAGGCGAAAAGACATAGTTGATTGAGAGGGAACATAAAAGAAGAAATATATATAAGTTGAAGTTCCTAGTTTGATGATGAGTGAATAATAAAATGAAAAAGGGGAATAAATATGAGTGTTGATATCAGATCTAAGGTTATAGAAGTGTTCCTTAGCAAATCTGAAAAGTTGTGACCATATTTGAATGTGAGAAAAGTGTAGCAAAGCATATTTGAATAAGTTATGAACAAATTTGGGTGTGAGAGGAGGGTTGCAGAGTAGAGGCAGAGCTAAAATCAGAAAGGATGATAGTCTGAGGATGTTGGTTGTATTGTTGGAAATAATGTTAATACTAAGAGGGGGTGAATTAGTATTAAGGCTAATTTTCAATTCTTTATGCCAATTTACTTTTCTTATTCAAACTTGGCAACCATCCATATAATCAACAACAACATATAATATGGCGGCAATATGAAGTCAACATACAAGCACACATCATGGGCATCATACACATGAGACACAAGGTTTTACGTGGAAACCCTTTAGGGAAAAAACCAACAAAGCTTGTTCTTGTTATTGATATAAAATAAGAGCACATATTCTATTACATCAATTTGTTTTGTGAGCCACCACTCACAAGAAGCACCAACTCCCTTTGATGTTTGCTAGCACCCACTAGCAGGAAGCACCAACTCCCTCCTTTTGTAGACACTTGTACAACTTACCATAAGCACCATGTGAAGCACCAACTTCACGGATTTGTTGCGAGCACCAACTTGCAGCTCCTTGGATATATGCAAGCACCAACTTGTAGGAGGCACCAACCCCCAAGCCTTCTCAAGCATCCACTATAGATGGAAGCACCAACTTCCTGTATGAAGGCTCTAACCCACACTCATTATGGATCCCAATGTTATATGTAATTGGTAGCCACTTTGCTTTATATTAGCTATGTTCTCTATTCACTCTACTCACTATGCAACAACCCACTGATATGCTCAATAGCAAACACTCATCACAGCCTCTCACTACACTTTATCCTCTACTTTTCAAACAACATGTACTTTAGCACTCGACATTCTATTACATAACCTCTCCTGGCCTCTTACCCTGTAGCACAGGCTCTCTCATCCTTCCTCACATAGCACAGGCTCACTCAGCGTTCTTCCTCTACACAAGCAGCATCTGCCTTTCGCACAACAACAATAACTCTGACTCTCAGGGTCTCTTTTCACTGCTTAGGCACACACAACCTTTCAAAGCAGAATAAGCTCACTTCGCATCACGCACAGCAGCGCGCTCACATCAACGAGCTCTCCACACAACTCTCTCGCCAATGTTGTATTCCCCCATTATTTCCTCAACTGGGATTCTCTGTTTTGTTCCTTTATCATTCACTGGTCGATGTTGCCACTCTTTTCCTGTATTCACACTACTTGAGTGTACTTTGACATGGTTTTTCCATTCTGTTGTTACGTCTGACTTGGTATCTGCTAAGGCATTAAACATGAGAATGGCCACTTGATTGTTTCTCCATACTGAGAATTAATTCTCAATCCACCTGCACACTTCAACCAGGCAATGTCCTTTCTTTAGACAAACCTCCTATTATTGAGGCTCTCAATGCTTATTCATGGTTTCACACAACTTGGTTGTACTTTAGCATGGCTTCTTTTTGGATTGTTGTCCTTGTTGCCTTGCATCAATGCTTTCTGTAGATCCATCTAACTCCATAAACCAACTCCACCAATCTGCATTTGTTCTTCAGCTTCCGACCCATTCAAACCCATTCACCCATTTAACTCACTGAGGCATGTACGCGAAGCAGCCGATTGCTTTCTTCATTCCTTCAATTCGTCTTTGTTAAACATTGTCCTCCTTGCCTTGTCTTATAGCCTTCTGCAGATCTAGCTAACTTCAACAACCACCTCCACTGATTTGCATTTAATTCTTCAACTGCAGACTCATCCATCCATTAAGCTTCACTGTACTGCTCCATCAAAACTTTAAAATATCATAACTAACACAAGTGAAATGTTACGATATTACACTGTTATGATATCCTTATCCCTCCTTGGCCCTTAACTCCTTGAGCATTTGCTTTCTCATATGACTAGACCTATGACAGTCAACTTAGCATTATATCGAAGCCTTTCTATATCGTAACTTCAACAAACAAGATGTTACGATATTACCCATTCCTGATATCCTCAGCTCCCTGGGTTCTTAGCTTCCCTAAGCATTTTCCTTCTCATAGGACCGAGCTTGAGACTGACGGCTTAGTGTTATATCAAAGCCCCTCAACATCGTGACTTCAATAGAGTTCTAATTGCATCTTGGCTCCCTTTGTTCAGCGCTTGGTCCCTTTGAGCTCCATACAACCATGTGTTAGGTAATATCAAAGCCTCCTTTATCGTAACTTCTCAACCATAATTTGCACAGGAGTCACGATGTTTTTATCCTTCGATATTCTGACCTCCGATATGCTGACATCACTTCCACACTTGGCGACTCTTGGGAGGTGACACGTGTCACACTGATTTGTCCCATTGGGACACTGAAAAATGCTAAAATAGGATGCCACGTATCCACCATACTGTCAATTCATGCTAACGTTACTGACCACTTTAGTTTCTTAGGCCCACTGACATGTCGCCATGTGTCCTTCCTACAAGAGGAGAGAGAAGGAGTCCCGCTTAGCCTTGGTTTTGCAACAGGATCCTTTGTTAACTTTACTCGTCGCTTTAGCAATATCGACCCTACTAAGAAGTTTCAATATTCTGATACCCCAAACCTCTAATGTTCCAATGACCTCTAGCCTCCGATATCACCTGCTCCGATGTTTCAATATTTATCCTTTCAATATAACTTGCTCTGAGGTTCTGATAACGGGTCCCGATGTGCTCTGACCTCCGATATTCTTCCTTCTGCTTTGCTGACCTCCAATATAGCTTGCTCTGATGTTTCGATGGTCTCTCGCTTTCGATATCCCGATATGACCTGCTTCGAGGTTTCGATATCGGGTCTTGATGTGTTCTGACCTTCAATATTCATCTTGCTTATGACTTCAAGTCCTTGAACTTTGACAAACCATAACTTTTGATCCAGGAGACCATTTCAGACATCCACACGCCATTGGAAATCTCTTTCAAAGAAATTTCCAATGGAGAAGGTCCAATGTAGGCTTTGATCTCATCTACTACCTCTAAAATGGATGCAAACTCTATGCCACTCTTTGCTCCTTAACTCTTCTTCTTGTGCCTAGAATCCTGAACTCCCAACCACCATAGCCATCATTTTATGGCTTCTCCAATAAGCCTGCTACTATGATGATTTTCTACAGAGCTCTGTAGCAACCAGGGATTCCTCCTAGGCCATCATTGTAGTCATCATCTTATACATGATGATTTTCTACAGAGCAATACAACAACCATGGAATTCCTTACAGGCCATCACTACCAACATCTGCTACAACAAGAATCCATGTTGGTCTAGTTGACATCAATGCCAACACTCCTGCCAAAAATTAGGAAATGACAACTACCTAACACATCCCCCTAGCATCATTGTTGACATCAATGCCAACACACTTGCATATATCTTTACTAAGCCACTAGCCATCCAGACAATGCCAACTGTCCAACATGCACAGTGAGATATCTAGTTGGTTAAGAGTTTAAGAAGTGAGAGCAAAAAATACAATTCTGAAGATTAAAGTAATAGAGTACTTGTGGATCTGAGTTTGAGAATGTTATCAAAAACGGATCTACTAGGCACTGCAAGTTGGTGCCTACACATTAGGGAGTCGGTGCTTCCTTCAGGTGGGTGCCTGAAAAACAACTTGGGGGGTCAATGCCTCCTACAAGTCGGTGCTTGCAAATCAAGGAGTTGGAGCTTCCTATTGGTTGTTGCCAACAAAAAATAACAAAGGGAGTTGGTGCTTCCTAAAGGTCAGTGCCTATAAAAACAATTGGGAGTCGATGCCTCCTGTAAGTGGGTGCTTGCAAATCAGGAAGTGGTTGCTTCCTTTTGGTTGGTGCCAGTAAACATAATGTAACAGCAGGTTGGAGTGTTCATTTGCGTAAAGAACTGAAAGGAATATTAGTGGTTTTCTCCCTTTATGGGTATCCATGTACATCTAGTGTCTCTATGTGTTTCATATGTGTGTGTTGCTTATGGTGTTGTCGTGTGAGTTATGAGTTGCTTATATTGTAAATTGTTGAATGTTTAAATATTGTTATTGTTGGAAAATGTAACTAGTTTCGGTCTTCATAATTTGTACCATTATGTATTTTATGTAAAAAGCAAAAGAAAAAGAAAAAGAAAATTTATTATTATTTTTCTAGATAAGCATGTTCTTCACTCTTTTAGGTTTTTGTGTCAAAAAGTCAAAGTCATATTTTGGACCAATTGTAAAATAAAAGGAAAGAGAAATTTTCAAATGTAAATTTTGGGATAAAAAATCCTCTGGATGCTAAGCCAACTCATATTTAAAGTCAGCCTTGTCCTAATGAACATGTCTATTCGCACTGCTCTAAACTGTATAAATAGAGGATAGATGGAGCTCATTTGGACACACACACACTTGGATGCTCTTGGTCTGAAATATCGCAAAGAAAATAGAAAATATGAGGAAGGCCAAAATCTGGAAGAAATGGTTTCTTCTTGGAGTTAGGGTTTGTGAATGATCCACCTTTATATATATTATGTTGTTAAATAATGAATCCATACAGGTGATGATAGTTTTTAGATAGAGGAGGAATGACCTGTTATAGAGTTTTTGTGAACCCAACGTTTTGAACTACCAAGTGAGTCCATCATCAAGGGATGCGTCAATAGATATTCTCCATATTTTAATGATGTATCCAGGAGCTAGAAACTACTAGAAGGAAGGAAGGTTTGGCTTAGCATCTAGAGGCAAATTTTTTTGTGGTTATGGGTCTTAGATATCTCATTTTATCTAGTTCTATAAGAAGAGAATTTTATGGGTTTTCCCCTTAGAGAGGTTTTTCCCTAGCTTGGAGCCTATATCCTGTGTTCTATTGTCTTTTGTGATCTTCATGTTTTATGGTAATTGCTTAATGAAGGAAGAAACATAATAATAAAAATGCTAACACTCTCACAAGTAATTATCATGTAATGGATATATGATAATAAAATGAAAACCTCGTGATCTCTAACATGGTATCAGAGCTTGGTTTGAAGAAAGAGGCTAAAGATCACTTATGTTCATGATCTAGTGCATCCTAAAAGCGACTCATTGTATTATTGAAGGCTCGAAATTCTTAGACATCATGTAGCACGCATTAGGTGTTCGCATGTGTTATGCGGGATTTATGAATGCAAACATAAATATCTCCCCTAGGTTTGGTGGCTAACACAGAACAACAAAATGACAAAGGACCCAATTTTTTCCTTAAAGTAAGTAGATGAGGGGAAGAAAACTACTTGGAATATGTCGTATGTTTGGCTCCTTCTTTGGCTTGAATACTGCAATACTAGCTCTAGCTGCCAAAATTAGAACCTGCACAACCAGACAACATAAGCCAAGAAACTACAAGATCTGTGTAGCATCATCTATTTACTTTATTCAACAAATCGACGTGGTATTGAAATATATGAAATAACGACATCACATATAGGAAAACAAAAGAACTCTTTGTATCGATATAAATGGAGTGAGTTACAACCATAAATAGGTGTCAATCTTGTAGAAGAGCTCATCCAAGTTGTTGACTTATCCTTCCTTTGTCACAAAGTGTACCTCCAATCACCTTAAATGCATGAAAGAATTACTCAGAACAAGGGTAGAATCACTCTCCAAAATCCAACCTCTTGCATATGGAAGGTTGTAAATATATAGAGGAGTGAGGTAAGTTGGGAGTTCTTATCCTTTTACCAATCTTAGGATTGAGATCCACTCTTGATGGGAGGATGAGATCTAAAAATAAGGGATGGAAACTCCAAGGCAAGATAGGATAGGATTCGAAAGTTTTATCTAAGGTAAATGGTTACAACAGATCTTGGAAGCTTATGGAAATGGAGACTTTGGGATTCTCTCTCTTTTTCACGAATTTCTAGAACCAACGCAAGTGCAAGGAGAGAAACCTGTAAGTGATCAACGTAGTCTGCAATGGAGAAACCTACAGGTGAACGTTGTGTAGCAAGAGGTCAAGGTGCGTTGGTCCTAAAACTGGCTCAAATGATGCAGTTCAAGGCAGAAACTATGGGGAATGAGAGAGTCATGCACAAGGCTTTGTGCAATGATAATGTAAAGGGGGAATAGGATGTGAATGATCCCATTCGGAGGTTGATTCATAAGATGAGACAAAATAACTTATAGCATAGTTCCCCCTAAAGTGCAAAGTCAGAGATGATGACTGATGACTGAAGTGATTTACCTTGTGACAAGTCACGATCCATAACAACTGGCGAGACTGTCTCCAGTTACAATACATTTACATCATGACATTCTTTTGTTGAGGGAGGCATACCCATACTAAGCACATAAGCTAACATTACATGTATAATGATCAAAAGACATGTCCACTGATGACTAATGGTGGAACCATGACTGGATGATTGTTAGTATGATCATAGTCATCATAGATAGTGATATTTGTATAATCCTGAAATCGCATCCCAGATGGGGGAAACTATATCCAAGGTCTTATATCTTGTTCACACTACAAACCAATGTACAAGCCTAACCATGTGAATCAATGAGTTGAGGTCGAACATAGTAGACACCATCTAATTATCGGCCAATGATGTAAGTCGTTAACAAATGCGAGAGAAACCACTGATGATGTTATTGGCTCTCAAGGTACTCAGGTACAATCTGTATGGTGTGAATAAATGAGTTGATGTTGAACACCGCACAAAACCTTTCGGTCGAAGGCCAATGATGTAAACTTGACATCGAGAGTGAGGATACTTGTCATTGATGTATGTATTGCCTGGTTGTACAGGTTCTAATTTTGGCATCTAGAGCTAGGATTGGAGCATTCAAGCCAAAGAAGGATCAAAACATACGACAAATTCCAAGTAGGTTTATTCCCCTCATCTACTTACTTTAAGGAAAACATTGGGTCCTTTTTCTTTTTGTTGTTCTAGGTTAGCCACCAAACCTAGGGGAGATATTTTTGTCCGCAGTCATAAATCCTGCACAACAAGTAGTTACTCCACTGGGGAATGAGATAGTCATGCATAGGGCTTTGTGCAATGATGATGTAAAGGGGGAAATAGGATGTGAATGATCCCATTAGGAGGTTGATCTGTCAGATGAGAAAAAATAGCCTATAATAGCATGACCTTTCTAAATGGCTCAGATATATAGGATTTGTTTTTTTATTCCTCTGGATAGAGTTCTATGATTTTTTGATGTAATACTCTCTGAGTGATAGTATAAAGCATAGCACATGCTCTTGTAGGATCTCGCATACGCATGGATCAATGTTCAATTTCTGTAGAATCAATATTGCAGTGACTTCGATTATTGAAACTAAGACGTTATAACCCTCATATTTGCCTCATATATGGCTCGCAATCAAAACATATGGAATGGAACCCTGTGTGTCGAATGACCGACTCATGTGTTGCAGCAATTCAGATCAACTTGACTTAACAAATTCACATGTTATATGAAGGATCGCATGGTATGAATCACAACTGTTTCTCTATGACCTAAAGTTCGCACTTTGTATTATGTGGCGTGCATTTGGTTCGAAGAACACACTCACATTCATTATGTCAGTGAAGATAAATTTCAATGAAACCCAAATATGAATCATTGTCTCTATGGATTGAATCTATAGCTTGTTCTTGGCTTGCATACAATCACATTTATGTGAATTGAACAAGATTATGGTGGCATCGAAATTAAAAATATAGCACATATCGCATTCCCTGGATCGATTTGACCTTGTGGCCTGCTAACAATTGATACATAACCTTATGATAGCTTACATTCATGGTCCACTCACTGTGGTGACTCACTGATTACAACAATATTGAAATTAACATTATAATGTGGCTCAGTGGATGGGATGTAATTCAACGTTGATCTATGGCATGTAAGACATGATATTTTATTGTGCAGTAACATCACTCATTGAGCTCACATTGTGACAAAGGAATTGTTGGCTTGGAATGATTATTATATTTTACCTCAAAAGAAGGGTCTTTTCCCAAACTGAATTATCAATTTGGTGAATGTATCTAATGGACCGATACACTATATTGTTAGTGTATATCTATCCATTAGATACTAGATTTTCTTTTCCACTCTTCTACGAGGATTAAGAGCTTAATTAATTAACTTACTGGATCAAGACTTGCGGGTTTCTATCTATATATATATTTATATATATTACTCGTTACAAGTGTGAGATATCCATATCCTACATGAAAAATGATCTTGGTGTGCAGGATTATGATGATCATAGTCACTCATATGATTGAGGGGCATTATTGTTGCCGAAATGGTAGAGATAGGGTAGCCTTTATGTGATAATTAGATGGTGCTTAACAATGGAAAGAACATGGAAGAAGCTAAATCATCTTGTTGAAAAGAACCAGATCTTGCAAATCATGGAGCATCTTTGTTGAAGAATGATTGACCCTCGTCAATTATAGAAGGACCAAATCTTTGTGAAGAAGAAGATATGGTAAGAGGTATGTATTATTTGTTTTATATTGCAATTCAAGATTATGATAAGGGTCTGAAAAGTAATTAGGGTTTTGCAATCATACTTTGTATGATATAAATATAGGGATTATAGATCTTACATTTTTTGTATCTAGGGTTTGTAAACCCTAGATAGATTTTGGATTAAAAATCCCTAGGAAAGGAGAAAAACCATAAGCCTACTTTGGTTGTACTCTTTATAAAACCTTCTATAAACCCTTGGACTTGAAAGTCGAAATCCTAGGGCTGATGTTTCCACTGAAAGTAGAAACCCTATTGTTGGCTTAGTGGGGCCTGACCTAGGCTCGGAAGTGATTTAGCCAAACAAATCCCGATACTACTGGCCCTTTCGGCAATAGTTCGCGGAGCGCGGACTGAGGTCTCACCTGAAGTAGTATGGGAGGGTGCTAGAATCAGGTTTCCGCACCTTGGGGATGTCTGATATGAGGTGATTGGTACGCGGCCCAACCTTCACACTTATTGCACTACGCACACTTACGGGCACCCGATGCCCTGTGATACTATCTTCATGCAGGTCTAGCCGTAGCACGACCCATGTTATTTACCCAAGCCTTCCTTAATTAGTCTCTATTAGCTGATTACTTAGATTAAATTCACACATAAGCATTCATACGAGTATTCATCAAGTGCACGCAGTCAATAAACAAAGTAAAAGTAATGCATAATATCAAAAGACATATTCAAGAACAGATGCACGGAATAAACTTATCTTTATTAAATTTCAATTCCAAGTACAGACCCGACTCCGCCCTGCACACTCAGCTGCAGGGTGTTGGGTTGTGTTATATTCTTTCCACGACTAACCTACGTAGTGAA